>CAUYPK010048611.1:0-16693 GCA_963574355.1 Loris lydekkerianus | reverse complement strand
ATGATGAGATTTCAATTATTAATATCTATGCACCCAACCAGAATGCACCTCAATTTATAAGAGAAACTTTAACAGACATGAGCAACTTGATTTCCTCCAGCTCCATAATAGTCGGAGATTTCAACACTCCTTTGGCAGTGTTGTATCGATCCTCCAATAAGAAGCTGAGCAAAGAAATATTAGATTTAAACCTAATCATCCAACATTTGGATTTAGCAGACATCTACAGAATATTTCATCCCAACAAAACTGAATACACATACTTCTCATCAGCCCACAGAACTTATTCCAAAATCGATCACATTTTAGGTCACAAGTCAGACTGACTTTCAACGTGGCTGTGTGATTTTTCATTCCCACCAGAAATAAATGAAAGTCCCTGTCACTCCACATTCTTGCCAGCTTTTGGTAGTGTCACTATTTTGGATTTTCATCATTCTAATACTCTTGTGACGGTCTCTCATTGTTTTCATTTTTAATCCTTTAATGACATACCACATTGGAGCACCTTTTCATGTGCTTATTTGCCATCTGCACATCTTCTTTGGTGAACTGTCTTTCACATCTTCTGACCTTTTTTTAATGGGGTGTTTTGCCTTCTCATTGTTGAAATTTAGGATGCTTAGCATTTCCTTTTAAGCTTTTTTTGTTAGTCTATCTCCTGCACAAATGGGGATCTACCACCTTAGGCATTGACAAAACTTAAAAGCACTGCCGGTAATTGTTTTAAACAAACGTCCCCAGAGAGAAGGCTTTTCCCACTGGCTGACTTCCAAGTCAAATCACATACCATTGGCCTAGTGAGAAGGGCTTTCCAGGGAACCACGTGCCATGTCAAAGAACGGCAGTTCTTTGAGAAGGAGACTCTGAAGAGTTCCATTCCCCTTCTTCTGCTTCCTCTAGTGACACTGGGAGGTGGACTGACGTTTTTCTAGATCACTGTGGATTTGGAAAGTAGGGGATGAGACAAAAGAAGTTAAAACTCCACAAAGCTCATAGCACCTACCAAGACTCAGCCATTTTCCTGGGGACGGGGGGCTCCCCTCATTGCTGCAAGCCCTTGCTTATGTTCTACAGTTCTGAAAAAGCTTATTCTGATCATTTTTGCAAGTTCCTTTTTTTTACAGAGAAGTGAATTTTCAGAGGCCTTTCCTCTGTGGTTTTCCTTTCTCTTTCTTCCTTGTATATATTTAATTGTATCATTTTCATCAACTGTAAAACAGCCCGAGTATTATCTGTTTTAAACATTCTTCATATTTCTCTTACATGCCTAATCTAGGTTTCCTCTCTTGAAATACTAGACTATTTCCCCTAATCTATTTTCTCACTTCCCATTTAGACCTCATTCTATGGTAATCTGCTCCCAAAGCCTTCTCTTAGCAGTAACTGTTCTCCCCAACGGTCCCTCCTGCCCCAAACTACCAGCCACTCTCCAGCCGCTCACTGGGCCTCACAGAGCTGACTTCCTGCCACAAACATTCTCTCCACTTGGTGAAGCCAAAAACGTGGCCTGCAAGATGGAGTCTGAGAAGCTGAGCTGACACAGCATAGCTGACCAAGTCTGCTCAGCCTTCCCCAAACACCTTCCGTGATCATCTAGTTATAGCTTCTCCACAAGTGTGAGGATGTTCGTCTCAGGAGGCTCTGAGGAGGTCGTCACACAGAGACAACGGGTGTTGTGATATTGGGAGAATAAAGGTTACTTTGATGCTATAATGTTTTCTCTGATGATTGATTCTCTTAGATATTTTGTTAAAATGAAAACCACCTTTCTGTTGTTTGAACATTTTGCATTGTTAGAGTTAAGACCACTTTGATGTTACTTCCTATCAGATAAAGTTAAAATTTTCCAGGTTAGTTTCCTTGCATTTTATTATAAAAGTTATTAGAATTGCAATTGAGGCAGAACAGATTTGAGAGAATACGCTCCCTGTTCTCCAGAACCACTGTCCTTCTGACAATAAAGCTTGTCAGATCCCATCTCTCATACTGGCTGGACAGTGACAAGCAGCCGGATTGTCCAGTAACATTGGCTGCAGGCATTTCACGTTCCTGCATGCTCCTTCTCAACCTCCTGTTAGGGATGTCCCTCCTCTTCCTCAAAGGAAGGCAGAGAGAGAGGAGAGGTTGGAGCTCCCACTCACAAGTGGGCTCTTCACTTGCAGGCTGGGCAATCCCCCCTGGCCTGTGGCCTCAATTTCACTGAGACCTTTATGTCAGATCCCTTGAAATCAGATCCTTTCTGATTTCCAGATGACTATCCCACTTCATCCTTGATCCCACCTCTGGAAACTTCAGATTCAATAGGCTTGCAAGATAATCACAAGAGGATTCAAGCCCTGGTTTAAGAAGCAAATTCAGGGAGTTTCTAGTAAGTGCACAATTCCTAAAAATGCTGACACATGATTTGGACTGATATACCGTCCACTCAGGCTCTGGGCCCCCTTTCAGATTGCTGGTCCACTGATGTTCACCAAAAAACAAAACAAAAATAACTCCAAAACTCTTCTGAGTCCAATAAAGTCCCACGTGGACTGGACCCTGCCTCCCTCTCCAGAGTTATCACACACCATTCCTTTCTTCCTGTTTCAAATGAGAAGGTTGTCTCAAAAAAGGATTGGTGGGTAGAGTTATTTGTGATGAAGACCTGATGTGGGTGAGTACAAAGAAGCATCAAGAGCGTTTGCAAAACAAAAGCCCCCGGGGGCTGGATCACAGCAGAGGGGGCAGCTGTCCTCATCCTCCAGAGGGGCCCTGTGAAGATGGGAAGGACCGTCCACTGCTTTATCCTCAGCTCCTAGTTGGTAACGGTATGCACAGCAGTGCTCAATAGTAGGTTGTATTCCTTCTACAAAACTGTGTACCTGTACCCATTAATCCACCTCTTTATTTCCAATCCCCTTACCTGTTGGGGACCATGGATTCTCTCCCAGTGACTGGCGGAGATAAGAGAATGAGGGGAAAAGGAAAAGTCAGAACTCAAAGAGAAAATGTTTTAAGAGCAGCTGGGTTGGAGGTCTGTCCACCTTCAAGGTGTGAGGTCTGGTGGGAAGGGCCTAGCTCTGGGCCAGCTCTGTTTTTATTGTATACATTATTGTTTTAATTATCAATCTACAGGGGGAAAGCTAAACCCTTGTGTCACGGCTCTTGCTGGGCTTGCCTTTTCTAACCAAACTATTTCTTTAACTACATTAATTAGACTGATTAACCTCTTACTGTTATTGCTCTAAGTTATTTATGATCTTAACATGGGACAGGGACTACAGTCCAGGAGCAGGATGTTGAAGCAGACCCCAGGCAGACCACGCACACCAATCACAGGAGTGGCCATTAACACTCGGAAGCCTTGTGCTCAGCCAGCCTGGGGCTTCTGACCATACCAAGGTGATGGAAGAAAGGAGATATTTTTCTCTTTCTCTGGGAGACTTTTTCTCACTTAACAAGGTTTAGACGTTCTGCATTCCCTAACTCCCCAAAAGCATTCACTCTCCCTTGAGAGGGCAGCCAGCCGAGGGAGCCTCTCCTGCTTAGTAATCTTGAATAACTGTGACACAATAACTTTGGCCCAAAGACACAAGTTTGAACATAAGTGCTATTTCCCAGCTTACAACGAGATGACCCCTCACTGTTGAGATGAGATGAGTTGGTGAGATGACCCCTCACCGAAGATTTGCCAAAAATTTGTCAACAGTTCATACGGCCGTGTAGCACCCTGTATTAATTATATTTTACTATTTTATGTATTCTTGGTGGTCTGGAATCTGGAGCCTTGTAGAGCTGGAAAAGAGCTTCCCCTCTCAGGGTCAGCTGACCCCTCAGGACAGCACGCCTGTGACATGCAAACACATCTGGAGTCGGTACTCTAACCTGTCTTCTTGTGTCAGGCCTTTGCAGTCTGGGCCAAGACTGCTGTGTCTGGGGAAGGGCTCACTTCTGACCTGCTGTGGCTGCCGGAAGCTTCCTCACACCTGGCAGACAGAGCTCTTGGTTTCTTGTTCTTACAAACCACATGCTGTCTATGGTTTCCTGCCATGGAGCCTCCTCAACACGGCCAGGAGCTCTGGCAAAGCCAGCAAGGAAGAGATAGTTGCCTAGCAAGACAGATGTTGCAATCTTTTGAAACATAGTCACAGAGGTGACAATGCATCACGTTTGTCACATCCAATTGAGACAGGAAACTGGCAGGCCCAGCTCAATAAGGAGTCATAAGATGCAAACCGAGGTCTCTGATAAAACAAGAAACATGGTGGCAGCTGGCCCAACCAGCTAGCACTGAGGGAGCCACCACGAATGACCTCAGATTGCCCTGGCAGCTCATCACATCCTGCCTGTAATGTGTTAGCCAAAAAGTACCCCCTCCAGCACGACGGCAGTGCACAAAATGGCGTCTCCCTACACGGTTTACCAAGGGGAGGAACCCTCAGTTCCAGGAACTCCCACCCCTTTCTCAGAAAGTTTAATGAATAATTATCTCTCCACTTAACATACAATTAAGTTAAAGATACAAAGTAAGACTCTGGCAACTCACAAAGGGCTGCTCTCTGTTGCTCTGTCTGTGGGACAGTCTCCCTTTTGCTTCTTTTCTTACCTTAATAAACCTGATTTTGCTTTACCCTTTCAGCTCGCTTTTGAATTCTTTCCTGCATGAAGCCAAGAACCTACCTAACTTTCAGGCAGAACTCCAGATTCTGGGCCCACTTTCCTCTATTACAACTGCTACGAAGTGACAGGTCACACCTGCAGTCAAGGGCAGGGGGTCACACAGAGGTCACCGGGAATCCACTCCCTTCTACAGACCCCAGTTTCCAATGAGGGTTTTGAAGAGAGACCCCTGGCTGGCCCCAGAAATCTCACATTCAATCCAGAGTAAGTAACACAGCTCGTCACCACACACCTGTCACGGGGACTTAGGTTCTAGGAGGCAGAGCAAAGCAAACATTGCTATAAGCCAGTGCCTAACTCATCCAGGTGTTTCTAGCCAAGTGCAAAGCTACTTATTTACCTAGTGAGAAAAACAGTCCCAGCCCTTGTTAACTTTCAATCCAGTGCCAAGTAGCAAACTTCAGTTTACCGATTAGAGCACAAAATAACTAAAACACAAAATAGCTGCAACAGACAATTTTTAAGGGAATTCTGTAAATTCTAAGTCCAGTATAGATGTTAATAATTGCTTTATTCACTCTAAATAGCTAATCATCTTGCCAAGGATCTGGCTCATTTTTTTTTTCTGTCTGTCCTATAAAGCATATATTTATATTTACGTGTTGAGCTTCTGCAAGAGCAGAATGTTCCATTCTTCATTTTGAAAGACAATTGATTAGTAGTACCTTGAAGTCATTTTTCAAGGAATAACCATCAATATTAACAGCTGGCAGCCTTTCCCATTTATAATCAGCTAAAAACAGTTCATCTCCATGGGGAAAATGTTTGCATTTCCAACCTGGAATTAGTTTACAATTCCCAGGGTAGAAATCAGGCATTATGTTGTGATTCCTTAAAAGTCCAGCTGTCCAAACACCAGTTGACAAGGAGAGCTCATGTACAGGTTTGGAAGGAAGCTTACTAGCATTGCAACATCTGCCTTCTGCAGGGAGGTGAGCAACGGTGTGTAGAACAGAAAGTGCCAAAATGTGGGGTCAGAGAGGCCCGAGCTCCAACGCCATTTCCACCACCACCTTACTCCTGCTCACAGGCACCTGCTCAGACTCTGAATCCTGTGTCCTTCTTGGTGGAAGGCAATGAAGGCTGTCAGTGGCCATGTGGGTGGTGAAGGATAGCATGCCCCAGGCACCTGTGTGTGTCTCAATGTCATCACACGAGCTATTAGAATTTGGCAGGTGAAACTCTACAGTTTGGGCCACTGTTTTTAAGAACACGTTAGTATGGAAAATTCCAAACATAGACAAAAGCAGAGACAACAGAACGATGAGCCCTGTGCATTTATCAGCGAGCGTCACCTCCTGCTGGGCTGTACATAGTCCCATCTTTGAGCACAGACACTCCTCCCTCTGACTATTCTGAAGCAGAACTCAAACTCATTTCATTTATAGATACATCAAAATATATCCATAAAAGATAAAGGCTCCTTGATACCTAACTGTAACATTGCATTTTGCATTAAAAATAATTAGCTCTGGCCAAGTGTGGTGGCTCACGCCTGTAATCCCAGCACTCTTGGAGGCTGAGGGAGGTGGATTGCCTGAGCTCAGGAGTTCAAGACCAGCCTGAGAAAGAGCAAGATCTATTTCTAAAAGTAGAAAAACCAGCCGAGCATCATGACGAGCGCCTCTAGTCCCAGCTACTCAAGAGGCTGAAGCAGGAGGATTCACTTGTGCCCAAGAGTTGAAGATGCTGTGAGCTATGATGACGCCACAGCACTCGACCCCGAGAGCCAAAGTGAGACTGCCCTAAAAATAGAAGGTGTCCATGAAGTTCCTGTGCAATTTAAATTAGTAAACTAACTTAAATTGTACACGAACTTTATGGACTCCCCTGTGTGTGTGTGGTGTATGTGTGCATATATATATATATATATATATATATATATATATAACGGCATAACATATCCAGTTGTTGTTCTTGTTCTTGATTATTTTATATGCAGTTGGCCCTTATATTCATGGGGTCTGCATCTAGGGATTCAGCCCACCAGGTACTAAAAATATTTGGGGAAAAACAGTAAACATTAGCAATACAACAATAAAAAATACCAGTTAAAAAATCAATACATACATCCTCTGTGAGTTGACCACCCAGGGAACTATAACAAACTGGTCAACATACAGAGGTGGTCACCGTAAGAAACTGGGGCTGCTGTGCTGAGACATACAGGTGGTGCATGTCCAGTCTATGAAAACCAGGTCAACTTGAGGAGGTGGTCAGTGAAAGGAGGTGGTCAGCTGTGGGACTATAGGAGGTTCTGCTGTATTTGTGTTGGATTGACACTGTACTGGGTATTACAAGCAGTCTAGATATGATTTTAGGTGTATGGAAAGATACAAATAAGTTATATTCAGAAGGTATGTCATTTTATTTCAGGGACTTGAGCGTCTGTAGATTTTGGTACCCACAAAGTAGGTGTCCTGGAAACAGTCCCCTGAGGATATCGAGGGATGACTGTATTTTATATTTTACAAATGACATCTATGCATTGCAATTAATAGGTATACATCTTAAGGCTTTTATTTTATTACAATGTTTGGTAAGGTCCCATATTATGTAGACCTTTTCCAAAGTCTAGATTTTGCAAATTTCATCCTCACCACCCCATTTAACACAACCCATTGCTCCTCCTTCCCTATGAACTGGTAATTAAATCTGGGGGTCTATGTGATAATGCTTTCCTTCTCTATTTTAAAGTTGATATGCAAAAAAATTGACTTTTTTGGTGTACTCTACATTTTTGATGTTCATCTCTTTGTTTTTAAACTTTGACACCTGGAGCCAGATATCTCTGATGTGGGGGTTGTCCTAGACATTGTAGGATGCCCAGCAGAGTCCTATGCTCCACGCTGGATGCTAGAAGAACCCCCTTTTCCACTTGTGATAACTAAAAATGTCTCCAGATGTTGCCAGATGCCCCCAGTTGGTAAGACATGGAGTTGAGAATCCCTGACTCAGAAGCTGAGAGGAAGCAGAGCAGCAGAAACACTGAAGGGTCTGCTCATCTCTCCATGGGCAGCGGTGGAGCCCACCCCTCCCCCAACTCAGCTGATTGGGAGTGAACTTGAACCCTCCAAACCATAGAGCAGAGCAGCAACTTGTAAGATGATTGCAAACCTTGGTCAGGAGCAAATTCAACTGTGCTAGAATTTACAACTGTTAAAAATTCAGTTCATTACAAGTATTGGGTAAGAGGTTTTATAAAAGAAAAACATACTTGTATGCTATGACTTGGTGGTGGGTACAGAACAGTTTATACTTAGTTTCCCCTCCGATCTGCTGGCAGCCATGTGAATGGATCAAGCTTGGGGACCCACACTAGCTCCCCTGTGGGAAGGACATTCTCCGCATGGCTTTGGGGATATCTCCCAAGTTGCTTGGTAACAATTAATAACATCTGATCACCTTGGGCAATCTTTCCACCCACAGCCACCAGCAGGAAGGCTCCAGCTCACTTCGTGGGGGCAAAAGAAGAGGACCCAGCATCCCCGGCTGGCTGAATCCGAGATTCACTCTGCGGTTGGAATAGCTGTGTGATGCTCACACCCACAGCTCTGGGTCTCATTCCTGGGAGCTTCACAGCACCACTCTGTAATAACAACCTGCTCCCAGACCACGTGACAGGCTCGCCTACAGGTTCCAAGATTCTCTTCTTTCAGGAACCTGAGCTCCAAAGAACAGGAGAGAAGGCAGGATCTTTCAGGATGAAGAGAAAGGCTTAGCTTAACATTCCTGTGACTCTCACTTCATGGGCAACCCTAGGAAATTTATGCAGCCTCTTGGATACCAGTTCCTTCTTCTGTGAAAATATTTATATAAAAACAGCCCCACTGCACATGCAGCCTCTCAGGTAGAGCCGCCTTCAGGACTGGATCAGATGTTGGGTGTTACTTCTGCGCACGTAACACATATTGATAAATTCGGAGCAAGTTTGGTCTAACAAATTCACCAAGGTTTTTTGGGGTTTTTTGCAGTTTTTGGCCGGGGCTGGGCTTGAACCCACCACCTCTAGCATATGGGGCTGGCACCCTACCCCTTTGAGCCACAGGTGCCGTCCAAATTCACCAAGGTTTTGAGGAAAAAGGGAAAATATGGGTACAACTTAGTCCTCAAACTGGTTTGTGGTTAACAGCACTGGTGAGAAGGCCCAGCCTCCAACACAGAGCTTCCCTGAATCCTAAGGCGTTGGACACGCTGCACTCACCAAGGCAGGCAGAAAGTGGGGAGATGGGCTTCTGTCATTTATTCGGCATTCAGAGTGGTCCTGGTGCTCTTCATACTTCATGCTATTCAATCTTCACCGTCATCTCAGGAACTGACATCACGACTGTTCCCACTTCACAGACGGGAAGACAAAAGCTCAGCCCTGGAATCTTTCCTCGGCCTCACGACTGAGGAGTGAGGCAGCTCCGTGAATTTCTCTGTGTGCCCTTCCTGCTGTAAATGCTAAAACAAACTTGGGGACACACACAAAAGCAACGAGCAGGGCAAGTCATGATATATAACACCTGTAAGGTAAGCATCAACTTGATGGCGATGGAGCCGCCTCCCAGCCCTGGGAGATGTAGCTTTTGGCTTTTAGCATGTTTTTCTCTCTTACCCGGGAATGGAGGGAGACGTTGGCATATCCCTTGAAAAGCTTACAAATGACTCTTGCAAGCGTAATAACACCGCCGATCAGTAGACTTGGAGACAGATATGTGCTAGGGTAAAATTATTTTTTTTTCCCAAGGGGACAACATACTCAGGGATAAAGTGCACATTAGCAAATCCCGCCCAGCAGTGAAGAAACAAGCCCCAGGCACATGACTAGTGTGTGAGCCCGTGGTGTCCTCAGCAGGGTGCAGGATTATTTCATTATGAAAAGACACTTGAAGTGAAATTTTGCTGAAAGAAGGACTTAGCCAGGAGTGAGAAGCACTTTCCACTTAGATTTCTTTATTGCTGCGCCACTGAACTCAAAGCATTACCCAAACTGTCATTATAAACTCTGCGTTTCAGGGGTCCGGAATCAAGCTGTAAAGATTGACTTCCTGTGGACCGCAGCTCCACAATCAGCCTCTACGTGGGTAACCAGTTTCTTTTCATCATTCCTAGTGGCAATTTTAAAATTAACACTCTTTAGAGTTCCAGATGCTCAAAAGAAATGGAACATGGAATCCTTGGGAAATGCTGAAACTTTTATGAGTCACTGATATGAGCTCCAAACTCTCTGCTCCCACGCTGAGCCTCCAGGCCCTGCACGGTGGGGTGGGCGGCTGCCCCCTGCCCAGCCCATCGCTCCTCGTCACCAGCTGTGGCCACACTGCTCCTCTATCCCTGTCAGGATTCAGGGCTGCCTACAAGGGAAGCTGCCTCTGGTTACCTTAAGTTCAAAGGGGTGTGGGGAATTTTTGCAGGCTTGAGACCACTGGGGTCTCGTGAGGCCAGCTGCACTGCTGCAGGACCAGGCTGAAGAGGGAGCAGGTACCGAGGCCGTGGAGCTCACACCCCTGCCCAGCCACGGAGTCAAGACTGCGCCATTACAGACCCCAGAGGAAGGGGAGCCAGGGCCTTGCCTTGTCTGACTGTTCATTGGGAGATGGGAGATGGGACCCACTACCCAAAAGATTCGCAAGAAATGTTCCACTTCTGGGCAGCCTGCCATGTGACCAATGACAACTAAAGCTGGTTTGGTTCTCTGGACACCTCCAGAGACACCCGGACTCCAACATGTATGTTGGCCCTCTCTATTCTTAACTGACACGTTCCCACCCAACCTTTAGAGATCAGCTCAAGCACCTGTTCCTGGGAAGGCAAGACCCTTGCCAGGTCCTGCTGGGCCCTAATTGTGAAGGACTCCCAATTATAGGAGTCCCCACAGTGGTGGCCCCATGTTTGTGCACCGAGCCATAAGTGCCCATCTGCCCAGACCAAAAAGATAACTCACGGTGGGAGGGGAGGCTCATGTCTCACTCACGTCTCATCCCCAGTCTCCTGACCATTAAGGGAGGGTACAAATCTGGGCTCTGCCAGGCCGAGGATGTTCAAGGAGGCTACTGAAGTTATGTCACATGCAGGAAAGGGCCTCTTCTCAACCGGGGGCCAAACATTGAGAATTAGGCTGAGTTGTTGCTAATATTTCTTGCTAGTCAAAAGGATGACTCTGGGCCCAGTAACTGGTTATTTTGCTCTTGTGTTACCTACCTACTTAGTTATCTCTCTTCCCATCTATCTTTCTACTTACCATATGTGCACACAAAATAAAATCCCTTTATAATGAAAAACAACAATCTGAACACCTTTAAGTTTGAATAATTACAGAGTTAACCGATGATCAGAGTGAGGCTTCTGCAGAGAGGTAATGGCCAACCATATCTTGTCAAAAACAATCAGCAGGTGTGTCTCACCGGCACATCATTAAACCTATTCTGAACAATTAAGCATCACCGTGCTCTGGTGGAGTGAACCAGGAGGTGACTGAAGACCCAAAGCAGGAGCAGGGGGACAGGACACATCAGGGGACAGGACACATCAGGGGGACTGGACACATCAGGGGACTGGACACATCAGGGGACTGGACACATGAGGGGGGCTGGACACATCAGGGGACTAGACACATCAGGGGACAGGACACATCAGGGGGACTGGACACATCAGGGGACTAGACACATGAGGGGGACAGGACACATCAGGGGACAGGACACATCAGGGGACAGGACACTTCAGGGGGACTGGACACATAAGGGGACTGGACGCATGAGGGGGACTGGACACATCAGGGGGACTGGACACATCGGGGGACTGGACAAATCAGGGGACTGGACACATGAGGGGGAATGGACACATGAGGGGGGCTGGACACATCAGGGGACTGGACACATGAGGGGGACTGGACACTTCAGTGGACTGGACACATGAGGGGGACAGACACATGAGGGGGACTGGACACATCAAGGGACTGGACACATGAGGGGGACAGACAAATGAGGGGGACAGGACGCATCAGGGGACAGGACACATCAGGGGACTGGACACATCAGGGGGGCTGGACACATCAGGGGACTGGACACATGAGGGGGACTGGATACATCAGGGGGACTGGACACATCAGGGGACTGGACACATCTGGGGGACTGGACACATCGGGGGGACTGGACACATCAGGGGACTGGACACATGAGGGGGACTGGATACAGGACCTTGCAGGGGGATGGGATACAGCATTGGGACAGGACCCTGCAGGGAACTCTGTGCTCATGTCCTAATTCATTTCTCAACAAAGTGACAAGGAGCAACCCATGCTGGTCACTGTTGCAGGTGCAGGGCATCCAGAGGTGACAAAGACGGTTGTACCCCAGAGAAGAACAGTCAAACCATGTGCGGGGGAAGCACATGACATGTGTGAGCACCTTGCTGAAGCAGGGACTCCACGCCCCGCCTCACCCTGGAAGTGTGCATCTGGGAGGAGGCTGAGCTGTGGATCCCATCCCCTCAGCTGGTCTGGTTCCCATGTGCCTTTCCCAGGAAAGATCTCACCACATTCTCTGATTCCAGGATTTAGAGATACATATTTTTCCTCCAATGAGACTCCAAAATGTCAGCCAAGACCTTTCATTTTGGACAGAAATAGTACTAAATTCAGACAACCTGTACTCAGATCTGGCTGTGTGACTTAGCCAAGTCCCTCAACCTCCCTGTGCCTCAATTCTCTCTCCTAGAAATAGGGATGGTGCTGGCGTTTTCCTCCTGAGATTGTTGTAAAAATTAAATGCGTTACTTGTAGTGTTTAAAAGTGCCTGGCACAAAGTCTGTGTTCAACAACTATAAACTTCTATTAGTGTGATTTTATTTAGATTCAGTAAGGAGACGATTGCTCTAAGATTTAAAGGGATTTACTGAAGTTGCTTGTATTTTCCAAAGTGACTTTGCCTCTGTGCAAGTTATGCCTTTTGGTCTGACCTTAAACATCAGAAGGACCTTCTGAGGTCACAGCTCCAGCATCAACCATAGCATTTGCTCAGGAAGCACAAGTTTTGGGTTAGGTGTCCTGGGGAGACAGGCAGGGCGTCCAGGGAGCGGAGGGCCTTGTTTCCACTATGACACCTGTTTTCAGGCCGAAGAAACCTCTTTTCATTCCCAGCACAGTTTGAAATACTCCTTCACAAATGCACGGCCTCAGGATGTCCTCCTGGTCATTTTCAGATCATCACTGTTGTCCCCAAGACTGCGCCATGAATTTTGGGGACAGGAGACAGACGGTGTCTTTGTTAGAAGAAGCAAAGTCAGGAGACAGAGCCTGCTGGGATGGAGGTGAGACGTTGTCGTACGACCTCCCTCCGTTCCTTCTGGGATGGAGAAGAGACTTTGTCGTAGGACCCCCCTCTGTTCCTGCTTGGATGAGACTTTGTCGTAGGACCCCCCTCCGTTCCTGCTGGGATGGAGGTGAGACTTTGTTGTAGGACCCCCCTCTGTTCCTGCTGGGATGGAGAAGAGACTTTGTCGTAGGACCCCGCTCCGTTCCTGCTGGGATGGAGATGAGACTTTGTCGTAGGACCCCCTCTGTTCCTGCTGGGATGGAGGTGAGACGTTGTTGTAGGATTCCCCTCCGTTCCTGCTGGGATGGAGATGAGACTTTGTTGTAGGACCCCCCTCTGTTCCTGCTGGGATGGAGATGAGACTTTGTCGTAGGACCCCCCTTCATTCCTGCTGGGATGTAGGTGCGACTTTGTCATAGGACCCCCCTTCCATTCCTGCTGGGATGTAGGTGAGACTTTGTCGTAGGACCCCCCCTCCGTTCCTTCTGGGATGGAGATGAGACTTTGTCGTAGGACCTCCCTCCGTTCCTTCTGGGCTTGCCATTCCTGGTCTCAGATGAGACGTCCTGGCAGGTTTCAGTCACTGGTTCTGAAGTGTGGCACTCAGACCAGCGGCAGCAGCATCACCTGCCAACTTGTGAGACCTGCAAATCCTCATCCCTCATCCCAGACTGTTGGACGAGGAGGGATCCAGTCCTGGCTCCATGGACCTAAAAGGAACTGGTCTTAGTGAGGAAAATTACATCTGGAGTCACTAAGACGCACCAGCAACTGCCAGTGCTCAGGTTCCTAAGTGAGAAAAATAACGTCCTGCATGTTTAAATCAGATCGCGTGCCCTGCTGAAGCCCTGAGCCTGACCATGTACTTGTTTATTGGTGAGTTGCTATGGCAGAAGCTAACACGGTGGAGATGTATTAAAAATAGGGAAAAGAGTTGCAAATTAATTCAGATAAGTAATGCTGACAGCCACCACCCAGCACTTAGTCTTTGCCAGGCAATCTTCTGAATGTTTTGCTGACTTCATTGAAGCCCCCAGCACTGTATGAAAGAAGAATCCGAGGCACAGGGAGCTCATGGGATCCAGCCGGATCTGGCAGCTGGACCCAGCTGGGCACGCATTTGAAGCAAGGGGCTACTTCCCCCCATGCCTGAGGGATCCTCAGGGCCTGCATGTGGCATCAGCCTTCCATTCCCTCCACAGCATCCCTACTGCAGTGACCCCTTAGCTCCTGTGGTCAGGCTCAGGAACTAGGACAGTCAGAATCCCCAGTGAGCAAGAGGAAGGACAGAGCTAACAGGGGACGCATACCCTGCTGGGTCTGTAACCAGCAGGATCAGCATCACCTGTGGTCTGTCTGTAACCGGCAGGATCAGCATCACCCAGGGCTGTCAAAGCCCTGGTTTTCCCTTCAGGAGGCAGGCCTGGGGGAACTGAGAATTTGATTCCCTCTGCTGCTGGGCTGGGAATCGTCCCTAGAGAACTGCTAGGTAATAGCTGGTTAGAAACAGCTTCCTCCTGGGGAAGGAAGACAAGAGCTCAGTCCCCAGGCTGCCACCTTGGTGCCACCCACCTGAATTTTGTCCCAAGGGATTGCTCACATCTGGGGAGGAGGAATCGCCCTCCCAATCTACTGATCAGACTTAGCATCCTAACTGCAAAAGGATCTAGAAGACTCTCTAGCCTGACAGCGGGTGACCTGGAACAGCATTAAGGCTGATCAGCATATCCCGTGCTCCTCCCCCCTCCACGGCTCTCAGAGAGGCTCATGGGAGGTGCATCTGTGCAGTAAGATTCTGGCTCATGGTGACCTCTGAACCATGAGGTCAGATCCCCTGGCCTCTTGGCTTCTTTGCCTACTTGCCCTGGCAATAGAGGCCTGTTCACTGTCTGTGGCAAACGTATCTTGCTTTGTAAACCTCCTTACTCTGTAAGCCTCTCTTTCTCTCTCTCAATAAACTTTGTCCATGCTCACCTGACTTTAGGATGTCTGGTCCTTTATCAACCAAGAGCACTAGGAGACCCGAGGATCCAGGCAGCTGCCTTGAAACCCACCAGAACCCCTGGTCCTCACCACAAAGAATTAAGGATGCCGCATTCATCAGGGAGTTTGGGCACAGTCACCTGCAGTGTTGATGGAATACTTAGCACACTCAGGACCAGCCATGGGGGCTGCGCTCTGCCCGCACACAGTTCCTCCCACCCCATCCACTGTGTGCTTTGGGTCAGCTGCAGAGGCAGCCATGGGAACTTAAACAGTTTTGGAATATATGAACCATTTGCCAGAGTTTCACTTTCTGACTCAGACTTGGGCCAGGACTTGGTTCAATTCTCCTGATGTTGGGTACCAAATGGTGAAATACTGGCTCAGAGCTGCCGGCCACATGGTTCCGTATTAGTTAGGCTCCCAGGGCCATGGGCACACACGTGAAGAAAGGTACTGGCCTGTGGACACCCTGCCCTTGCCCCGCAATCCTGTGTCTGCTCAGTTTAGTTTCATGAGTTGCAGAGTATATGTGCACTATTGTTCCCTAACTCCTGATGGAAAGTCAAATTCCTCCTTTATTTAATAGCTGTCTGTTGAAATTGTGATGTGCGGCACCATGGCGCTGGCTTGGCCCTGGTGACTGTTTGCATATAGACGAAAATATAAATTAGAAAAAAAGTGTTCATGAACAGCAGAGTTTTGTTTTCATATTTTTTAAAAATAAGACTTTTATTCAGACTTGTGTAACCATAGTAGCCTGCTCAAAAAATGAAAAGTACATAATTAGTTTGTTTTGTTAAGCAGAGAATGAGCCCCATTCAATGATGGTCCTTTGATGATGGCGGCCCTCCTTGGGTCATAGCATTCTCCCTAAAAGGATCACAGTAGCTCTCCCTTATCCACGGTTTTGTTTTTCATAGTTTTAGTGACAGATGGTCAACCAAGGCCCAAAGATATTACATGGAAAATTCTAGAAATAAACAATTCCTAAGTTTCAAGTTGCACACCGTTCTGAAGAATGTGACAAAATCTTGTGATGTCCTACTCTGTTGTATAGCCATGCTGAATCATCTGCTGTATCCATGCTGGACACCTGCCCAGCCTGTCAGTCACTGAAGAAGCTCGGGGAATTTTACCCCAAAACATGACTCCTTGGTACAAAAGGGATTTTTAATTGAAGGCCCTTAGAGAACAACAGGTGGGTTGGAAGGGCATTTCGTCAAAAAGACCACTTGTGTCTTTGGATACCTTGCTAAGAAGAATATTTTCCAGCTCTATCCATGTAAACATGAAAGAGGTACAGTCTCCATCTTTCTTTACAGCTACATAGTATTCCATGGTGTACAAATACCACAATTTATCAAAGAATGGAAGAAAAAGTACCCAATGTACTCAGCCCTAATATGAAACTAATTTATAGCTTTCATACGAAGGCTATAACCCAATCTCAGCACAAGAATATGGGGAAAGGGGCAAAGGAGGAGAAGGGAGGGTGATTGGTGGGTCCACACCTAGGGCGCATCTTGGAAGGGTGCAGGTGAAGTTTACTAAGTGTAGAGTATAAGGGTTTGAACACAATAATGAAGAAAATGCCATGAAGGCTATGTTAACCAGTACAGTGAAAATATTTCAGACTGTATATGGAATCAGCACATTATACCTCATTATTGTAAACAGCTATGATTTAATAAAAAAAAAAAAAAAGACCACTTGTCTCAGTGTATTGAAGGAAGAAGATCAAGAGGCGT
>CAUYPK010048608.1:0-11007 GCA_963574355.1 Loris lydekkerianus | reverse complement strand
TTGCCAAACTGTGTGTGGGCAGGTGCTGGGCAGGCAGACTCCACAGCGGCAGCATTTGTCAGAGGTGCAGATGGTGGTGGCAGGCCCGGTGGGGACGCTGCAGCAGCGGGGAACACAGCAGGCCATGGCGTGGGGAGCCTGTGGTTTGTATTGGTTTGGCTGAGAAGAAAGATGAGGCTTCTGGAGTATGAATGTCTCTCCTTGGTCTGGGGCTCTTATATACCCTCTCCAGTGGGTGTTGGAGCTGCCTGAAGGCTTCTTTCCTGGTTCTTGTTTATGTTGGTGTACCCATTATCCTTATTTGGATTGACATTTAGATGCCTGTAAAGAGTCTCTGTTTTCCTAATTAACTTTTATTTGAGTTCATTGCTAAATCTGAACTGATTACTCTTGCCATTTGTCACAGGAACATAAACTTTATGAGATGTCACCAAAGCCTTCTGCTATTATAATCCCAAGACCAGCCTGCTGGGGAATATCGGGTGATAGTAGGTCTGTGGAATGTTGGTCTTCTCTCCACTGCCGCTGAGTTTTTATTCTCTTCTCCTTTATCTGTACTAGTGTGTCTGATGAAGTATTTTTGTTTTAAAGAGTTGAACTTAATTTTAGTTACTTTCTTTGAGCTCTGAGGCTTTTGAAGATCAAAATTACATTAGTGTGAATAAACAATGTTTGAGAAATATGGGAAATTAAAAATAAGTACTTATTCTACTTTTTTACTGTAAGGTATCCTATGTTTATATTAAGCACTTGGAAAACAAAAATATAAAGAAAACAACTCATCTATGATCTTATCACCAAGAGAAGTTCCCTAATGATACTATATATACCTGAGGTCTGACAGTTTGCAATCTCATCCCAGAAAAAGTGCTACCTACCTCACTGCTGAGCGTCACTACCGTCACCTTCACAGTACTCCCCTTGAGGAGCTATGCCCTGATGCCGGGGCCTAGCCCACATTCAAAGCAATTTTGGCACTCTTTTTCTGGAATGATCACCAGAGCTGTCATTGTGTAGTATACAAAAACATGACAACAATAAATGATTGCCATTCAGCAAGCCACCACCACACGTCAACATGAGCACAGCTGTGAGACACTGATATACCAAGGTTATGAAACCTTCTGAGTTGTTTGTACAGTGCTGCCCATGTAAGTGCATGGTGCTGCGGTGAACTTAATTGTCAGACCTTCATACAGCAACACCTCTGATGGTCATTCTAAGCAAAAGAATTCTAAAACCGCTTTGAAGGGTGGACTAGGCTCTGGTGTGCATGCATACCTTCACAAGGGGAGTACTTTAAAGGTGGCATAATGATATTCAGTAATGAGGTATGTGGCACCTTTCCTAGAAAGAGTTTGGGAACTTAATGGTCAGACCCTATGTGTGGGAAGGTGTGTGTGTACTTCCCTCTAGTGATTTTTGTATACACTCATTATCATTTTATTACATTACCATAATAATATTGTACATAAATTTTGTAATGTGAATTTTTACTTACACATATGTATTTTCTGTATTTTGTGTTCTCAACTATATTTGATGATGTCACTTTTTATATTTTCTAGTATTTGTTATATAACCGCACTCCCAAGTTATTATTAAGCATTTTTGTTATTTAAAACTTTCCTCTGTGATCATGTGACAGTGGAGAGCCCCTGTGTAGATAAATCTTTGTATACATTCTGATTGTTTCAGAAACAGAAATAAGGATTAGGTAGGATTATAGGGGAAAATGTCAATTTCGGATGTTTTTAAGGCCTGTGACATTTATTTTCATACTGATCTCCAGAATAATTCTATTTAACTATTTTTAAATTATCTATTTCCTCTAGCTATGTTTAAGCGAGAATTCCAATTTTCCTATACCTTCAATGGATATTTTATTTAAAAAGTGTTTTCTAATTTGATGGCTATAAACCAAAATTTAATGATTGTGTTTGTATTTCCTCTATAACTAGTTAGGGTAAAATATTCTCTCACATGTGTTTGGCCATTTGTCTTTCTACTGTGATCAGGCTTGCATTGTTTTCTTCATGTCTAATTGTGTGCAAATTGATTTTTTAGCTTATGTCTACATAGATGAAGCAAAAAGAATATCTTAAGGCCACAATACTAAAATTCAAGTAAAATTGCTACTAATGGAAAGTGAAGTTGTAAGCCTGAGATAGATTCATCTGTTGATGTTTGGTTTTATTCTCTCTCCTTTTTTTTAGACTGTATTGCATTCCCCCCACCCCCAAATTAAATGTAGCTATGGTAGGAGAGACCTGGAGTCTAGGTCCAGTATACCATTTAGATGTCAGGCATAACTCAGCATTCAAGAAAGAGCATAGGGTGAACTCCTAGCTGGTATCCTTATACCACAAACTGTTTCCATGCAGTTTGGCCTCATTCATTCTGCAAGCCACGGTTCCTCTTACTATATTCTTTCCAGTTCCTCCTAAGTGACCTATCAGTGCGTGTGGTGGGGCGGGGGGAGCATGTCTGCATGTTTTGGGGATGGAGAAACAGAATCAAGAGGACCACCTGAGGGGTCCAAAGAGCTCTTTACTGCTCCCAGAAACTCTTCCCAGGCGTGTTGGTTACCTCCCTTGTTAAGGCAGTTCATTCCGGTTTCTTTTGAGTCTCCTCTTTCTTCTGTGCAAAATAAAGGTAACAATATTGATAATCTTCTGAATATTATCGGGAAGTTCATGTGAGATAAAAAGAGTTAAGTCCCTGGATAGCCACAAAGTTTTATGCAAATATAAATTACTACATTATTGAAGTAAGTTGCAGATCAAATTAAGGGCAAAGTAAAGATCAAAAAAACATAGTCAAAAGAAGAAAACAAAGAGGTCAGGTGTGGTGGTTTACCTTGGTACTCTTGGAGGCTGAGGTGAGAAGGTCATTTGGGTGGCACCTGTGGCTCAAAGGGGTAGGGTGCCAGTCCCATATGCCAGAGGTGGTGGGTTCAAACCCAGCCCTAGCCAAAACCCACAAATAAATAAATAAAAATAATAAAAAGAGAAGGTCGTTCGAGGTCAGCAGTCCAAAACCAGCCTGGGCAAGATAGCAAGACCCCATCTTTAGCCAGGCACAGTGGCTCACACCTTTCATCCTAGCACTCTGGGAGGCCAAGGCAGGTGGATTGTTTGAATGCAGGAAATCAAGACCAACCCGAGCAAGAGCGAATCCCCATCTCTACTGAAAATAGAAAAACTAGCCAGCTGTTGTGGTGGGTGCTTGTAGTCCCAGCTACTTGGGAGGCTGAGGTAGGAGGATTGCTTCAGCCCAAGAGTTTGAGGCTGCTGTGAGCTAGGCTGATACCACTCTAGCTTGGGCAACAGAGTTATTTTCTGTCTAAAAAAAAAAAAAAAAAAAAAAAAGTTGATTAAGAAAGAGCGGAAGAAAAGAAATGAAATCAGAAAGGAAGAGCAAAGAGAGGGAAGGAGGGAGGGGAGTGGGCTTTGGTGTGTGCCACACCTTTTGGGCGCAAGACACGATTGTAAGAGGGACTTTACCTAAAAAATGCAATCAGTGTTACCTGGTTTATTGTACCCTCAATGAATCCCCAACAATAAAAAATAAAGAAATGGAAAAAAAAAGAGAGAGAGAGAGAGAGAGAGATAGCAGAAAAAGAGGAATTTAACAACTTAATGGGAGATATCAAGCAACTGGAAAAGGAAGAACATTCCAACCCCAAAACCAGCAGATGAAAAGAAATAACCAAAATTATGGCAGAATTAAATGAAATTGAAAACAAAAGGATAATACAACAGATCAATAAATCAAAAGATTGTTTTTTTGAAAAGGTAAATAAAATAGATAAACCTTTGGCTAACCTTACTTGGAAAAAAAAAAGAGTAAAATGTCTAATTTCATCAATCAGAAATGACAAAGATGAAATAACAACATACTCTTCAGAAATTCAAAAAATCCTTAAGGAATACTACTAGAAACTCTATTCTCAGAAATATGAAAATTTGAAGAAAATAGACCAATACTTAAAAAGCACAGTACCTTTTTAGATGTAACCAGAATAAAGTGGAAATGTTGAGCAGGTCTATATCAAGCTCTAAAATAGCATCAACTATACAAAATCTCTCTCAAAAGAATAGTCTGGGACCAGATGGCTTCATATCAGAATTCTCCCAAACCTTTAAAGAGGAACTAATACCTATATTACCTAACCTTTTCCAAAATATAGAAAAAGAAGGAATACTACCCAACACATTCTATGAAGCAAACATCACCTTGATCCCCAAACCAGGCAAAGACCCCAAAAGAAAAGAAAATTATAGACCAATATCTTTAATGAATATTGATGCAAAAATATTCAACAAGATCCTAACAAACAGAATCCAGCAACACATCAAACAAATTATACACCATGACCAAACCGGTTTTATCCCAGTGTCTCAAGCCTGGTTCAATATACGTAAAGTTATAAATATAATTCAGCACATAAACCAATTAAAAAACAAAGATCATATGAGTCTCTCAATTGATGCAGAAAAAGCTTTTGATAATCTACAGCATCCTTTCATGATCAGAACACTTAAGAAAATTGGTATAGAAGGGACATTTCTTAAACTGATCGAGGCCATCTACAGCAAACCCACAGCCAATATTAGATTGAATGGAGTTAAATTGAAATCATTTCCACTCAGATCAGGAACCAAGCAAGGTTGCCCATTGTCTCCACTGCTTTTTAACATTGTAATGGAAGTCTTAGCCATCACAATTAGGGAAGAAAATGTGATCAAGGGTGTCCATATAGGGTCAGAAGAGATCAAACTTTCACTCTTCACAGATGATATGGTTCTATATCTGGAAAACACAAGAGATTCTACTACAAAACTCTTAGAAGTGATCAAGGAATACAGCAGCATCTCAGGTTATAAAATCAACACTCATAAATCTGTAGCCTTTATACCAACAATAGTCAAGCTGAAAAAAAAGTCAAGGACTTTATTTTATTCACAGTAGTGCCATAGAAGATGTAATATTTGGGAGTTTATCTAACAAAGGATGTGCAAAATCTCTATAAAGTGAACTATGCAACTCTAAGAAAAGAAATAGCTGAAGATGTTAACAAATGGAAAAACATACTATGCTCATGGTTGGAAAGAATCAACATTGTTAAAATGTTCATATTACCCAAAGCAAAATACAATTTTAATGCAATCCTTATTAAAGCTCCACTGTCATACTTTAAAGATCTCAAAAAAATAATACTTTGTTTTATATGGAATCAGAAAAATCCTTGAATAGCCAAGACATTATTCAGAAATAAAAGCAAAGCAGGAGGAATCACACTACCAGACCTCAGACTATACTACAAATCAATAGTGATCAAAACAGCATGGTCCTGAGACAAAAACAGAGAGGTAGATTTATGGAACAGAACAGAGAACCAAGAGATGAACCCAGACACTTACTGTTATTTGATCTTAGATAAACCAATTAAAAATATTCAGTGGAGAAAAGATGCCCTATTTAACAAATGGTGCTGGATGAACTGGCTGGCGATCTATAGAAGACTGAAACTGGACTCACACCTTTCACCATTAACTATGATAGACTCTCCCTGGATTAAAGATTTAAACTTAAGACATAAAACTGTAAAAATACTAGAAGAAAGTGTAGGGAAAACACTTGAAGAAATCAGCCTGGTCACATATTGTATGAGGACCTCCCCAGGCAACTGAAGCAACCAAAAATACATTACTGGGATCTGATCAAACTAAAAAGCTTCTGCACAGCTAAGAACACATAAGTAAAGCAAGCAGACAGCCTTCAGAATGGGAGATTTAAAATTATTCAATAATAAAACATTGTTTACACAGTTGATTTAAGATGACCAAAATGGTGGCAATAAATTATTTTTTTAATCATGAAAGTACTGAATATTGGAGTGGGCAGAAGAATGATTTTATAGATGAACAGAAAGGCCTAGAAAGTAGGAGATTATGAATTCCTCAAGTGAGTTGTAGAAATCTTCACATATCCAATGTACCCTCCAAATTTTAAACTGAAAATTACCCATGCAATTTTTCCTCAAAAGATATTTTTATATTTCATATATATTTATACATATAAATATATTTGATATATTTTATAATATTCTTGAAATTTCACAAAAAGACGAAGGAGACATTCTTCTTGGACTTTGTTACCTTTTTTTACTATGTGTACATGTGTCTTTGTGTGTATGGATATGCATATAGCTTCTGTATTCAGAGACTGTATGTGAAACACTTGCTTAATTTCCTTATCTCACCTCTGATAATGATGTTTACTTGCATGAAGCAATTACCAGTCCAAGGTTTAGAACAAAAACCTCCTTCTGGGTGACTCAGAACTTTCACATGAAGATGACCTCAGCTTTCCCCCCAGTAGATAACTCTAATGGGTGTGAATTGTTTCACGTCCCCCCTGGGACACGCCTACTTGGCTTGAATACAGAGCAGCTGTTGTGCTGTATGTGGTCACATGCATGAAATGTGCTTTCTACCAGCAACTGGAAAGTAGAGGCCTTGAAGGAATGAAGATCATAAAGACCTATGTTTTCCCATTAGAGAGTTACCTATCCCTCTCCAATTTAGAGAACACCCATAAGTACATGCAAATGATGCAATTTTCAAATGTTGGGGTAATCTATTGCTATAATTAAGTGCAGTACAGCAATATTTTAAACAATTTGCACAGATCACTATGAATCATGTATACCCTATAGTGAACCAGAACCACAAACAAAAACTCCTAGATCACAAATGATACTATCCTAAGCTTTGAGAACAGGGATAATACAACAAAGCAAACATAAACAATTTATGGAAACATGAGAAAGGACCCAGTGCATGGAGGTTCTTTTTGTTTGTTTGTTTTGTTTTGTTTTTTTAATCATTATAGGAAGCCTCATGCTTTCATTATCAAACATCTAAGACCCTGGAGGTACAGTATTTAATATGGTTGTCAGAGTTTGGCCCTGGTCCAGTAAAACTCCCACTTAAAATTCTGATAATTAAATTTTCAAATAAGTATCATGTTAACACAAAATTGCTTATGCTTTCATTTTGAGAGAGGACCTTTACATTTCTAGTTAACAGAGGTTAAAAAAAAAAAAAAAAAAAGGAAGGGCAAATTAATCCAATTACCTTGTTTTTCTTTCCTCATTCCAAGGAAAAAAGTATGTTTCTTCACAATCAACATTCAGCACATTTCCCTAATTAATGCAATTTGATAAAATGAAACAAAGTCATGATGTCATTAGCAGAGTTCTGCCTAATGAAGTCGGGCTATATGAAACATTAGCTGCTGAGCAAAACTCATCTCGGGGGCCAGGGAAACACACATTATCATTTCAGTACATTTGCTTTGGAAGTACCAATCATGAAGGCTTATCAGTACAATCATCATGCCTTGATAAATCAACATAAATTAACATTTTGATCAATGCCATCATTAGGGATATGAAAATAAAAAACTCCTCTTTGGTAAAGTGGCACAAGCTAACACTGCCCTTGACAGAATACTGTTGTGCACAACAGTGGTTTTTCCATTTAAAACTATATGTCTTACTGACTTGGACAATAACCATCAGTATGCTTTAAATCATGAAAAGGTAGTTTATTTCCATAGACACATCGTGAATTGGGTTTTCAACAAAAAGCAAAAGACCCGAAAGTTGCTAAAATTTGCATAAAACCTACAAATACTCTGCTTCTTTCTTCCTATCTATCCTCCATGTAGCACTCTTTGCTTTCTGAGCAGTGATTACATGTTCCTTATAAATAAGAATATATATGAGTAGTTATGAAAATGGAACTTATATATTATTAAAATCTTTGCCTTTCAAGGAGAAACAGATATTATTGCAAACTCTCATTTCTTCCTTTGCCAGGTAGTTATGAATTAAAAACATGCAAATATTTATTTTCCTTCTTTTAATTTTTTTCTGTTGTTCTAATATAGATATTCTTTCTAGCAAGTTGTATATTATTGTTTTTATTATTAGCAAAAGTTAAAATTTTATGTGATTTGCTTACTATGCTTTATCATGCCATAAAGAAACCCTGAATTCATGAGAAGTCTTCACACCAACACTTCTGCCTTAGGCCTGTGAAAACACTAATCCACCCTCTGCATTTGTTTCTTTTGAATGTTGCATATAAATGGAATTATATAAATAAAGGTCCTTTTGTGCACAGCTTTTTAAATTTAGTATAAAATTTATTAGCATTCATCCATGTTGTATTGTGTAACAGGGATTTATAGATGAATAGTATTCAATTGTATGAGTATACCAAATTTATAGATGAATAGTATCTGGTATGAGTATACCAAATTTTTTTTATCCATTAATTAGTCAAGGGGCATTAGGATTTTATACTTTTTGGTTATAATAAGTAATGCTGCTCAGAATACTTATGTTTGTGTGGATATATGTTCTATGTTGATTTGAAAAGTCATATTGATAACTTAATATTTAACTTTTAGAGGAATTACTAAAATGTTTTCTACAGTTAATGCATCATTTTACACATTTTACATTCACCAGCAATATACATATGATGCTTTTTATTACTCTGCTTCCTCACCAATATTTATTAAATATCTAGAAAAAAATTAACAAAAAGTGCAGGACCTACATAAATGGACAGATATCTCATCAATATTTATCAAACTATTAAAGTCAGTGCTAAAACTATAAACCCCTTAGAAGACATCACAGGCATAAATCTTTATGAACTTGAGTTTGGCAGTGATTTCTTTGTTATAATAACCAAAGCATAACCAATCAAAGAAAAATATAAACTGGACTTCATTAAGTTTAACAACTTCTATGATCCTAGGGCATATTTAGGAAATTGAAAAATCTGCTCCTACTCATAGAATGAAGAAAGTACTTGCAAATAATATTCCTGGTAAGGTCTAGGATTCAGAATACATAAAGATTTCTTACAACTCAAAATGATTAAAAGCCAAATAATCCAAAAATCATGGACAGCAGATTTAATAGGCATTTCACAAATATGATACTTAAATAGTCAAAAAGTACATGAAAATATGTTAAATATTATTATTCATTATAAAATGAAAATCAAAATCACAATGAAACATCACTTTATACCCCCTAGGACAGCTATAATGAAAATGTCAGACATTAACGTGTATTCTGTCTTTAGTATTTATGTGTGTAGTTACATTTATCAGAGCTGATCGTTGTACTGTGTGGGTTTGAGTTTTTGTCTAGTTTCCATCAGCTACAAACATTCCCTTAATGTTTCTTACAAGACTGGAAATCTGGATATAAATTTTCCCAATTTTTGTTTAATGGGGATGCCTTACATTCTCCCTCATATTTGAGCTTTAATTTTGCTGGATATAGAATACTTAATTGACATATTTTGATTTTTATCACTTTACTTACGTCATTTCACTTTCTTCTTGCTCTTATAGTTTCAGATTGTTAAAAAAAAATCAGCTGTTAGTCTTATGAAGAATATCTTAAAGAGATGAGTTGCTTCAATGGTCTCTGTCTTTGCTTTTGACAGGTTGATTGTAATATGTCTCATTACAGATATCTCTGAATTTTTCTTTCCAGGAGTTTGTTGCATTTGTTGAGAGTATACATTCATATATTTCATCAAATTTAGGATTTATTTAGCTACTATTACTTCATATATTTTTATACCTTATTTTCCTCTCTCTTCTCCTCATGGGACTCCCATTGTGAATATATATATGCCAAAATGTTTTATTGCATACCAAAGGTCTTGTAGGCTTGCCTCCTTTTGCTATTTTTGTTTTTTCTTTCTCAAAATTGATAATTTCCACTGACTCATCTTTGAGTTTACTCTTTGTCTCTGCCCTAGTTTATGTCTTCTGTTGAACTACTCTAGTGGGTGTTTTATTTCAGTTATTATAATTTTCAATATTCAGAATTGCTTTTTTGTAATATTCTATCTCTTCATATTCTTTATTTGGTTAGACATCACTTTTGTGCATTTCTTGAATTCTACAGACATGGTCATCTTTAGGTTTCTTAAACATTTAAATAAACTTACATAAAGTATTTGTCAAGTAAATCTGCTTTCCTCAGGAACCATTTCTATTGATTATTTTCTTTTTCATTTTCATGAGTCAAACCTTTTGAAGTTTTGATTTTTTTCATGTCTCCTACTAGTCTAATATTTTGTTGAAGACTTGATATTTAAATAATAGAAGTGACAACTCTTGACTCAGCACCTGCAGCTCAGCGAGTAGGGCACTGGCCACATCCACCGAGGCTGGCAGGTTCAAGCCCAGCCCAGGCCTGCTAAACAACAATGGCAACTGCAACCAAAAAATAGCCAGGTGTTGTGCTGGGTGCCTATAGTTCCAGCTACTCTGGATGCTGAGGCAAGAGAATTGCTTAAGCGCAAGAGTTTGACGTTGCTGTGAGCTGTGACTTCATGACACTCTACTCAGGGTGACATACTGAGACTGTCTCAAAAGAAAAAAGAAAAGTGGCAACTCTGAAAATGAGATCCCTTGACCTCTCATGTACCTTTTTCTTTTTTTTTTTTTTAATTCATTTATTTTTATTGTTAAATCATAGCTGTGTACATTTGTGCAATCAAGGGGTACAATGTGCTGGTTTCATATACAATCTGAAATATTCTCATCAAACTGTTCAACATGGCCTTCATGGCATTTTCTTAGTTACTGTATGTAGGTATTTGTTTTCTGCATTAGTAAGTTTTGCCTGTACCCATTCTAAGATGCACCATAGGTGTGGCCCCACCCATTACCCTCCCTTCACCATAATCCCCCCCCGTCCCCTTCCTTGGCCCTTTCCCCATAGTCTTGTGCTATAGTTGGGTTATAGTCTTCGTGTGAAAGCTATAATTTAGCTTCATAGTAGAGCTGAGTACATTGGATACTTTTTCTTCCATTCCTGAGATACTTTGCTAAGAAGAATATGTTCCAGCTCCATCCATGTAAACATGAAAGAGGTAAAGTCTCCATCTTTCT
>CAUYPK010048605.1:0-57595 GCA_963574355.1 Loris lydekkerianus | reverse complement strand
ATGGTGAAAGGTGTGGGTCCAGTTTCTGTCTTCTACAGGTTACCAGCCAGTTCACACAGCACCACTTGTTAAATAGGGAATCTTTTCCTCACTGAATGTTTTTAACTGACTTGTCAAAGATCAAATAACGGTAAGTAGCTGGATGCATCTCTTGGTTCTCTATTCTGTTCCAGACATCTACTTCTCTGTTTTTGTGCCAATACCAAGCTGTTTTGATTACTATCGATTTAGAGTATAGTCTGAGGTCTGGTAGTGTGATTCCTCCTGCTTTGTTTTTATTTCTGAGTAATGTCTTGGCTATTCCAGGTTTTTTCTGATTCCATATAAAATGAAGTATTATTTTTTCAAGACCTTTAAAGTATGACAGTGGCGCTTTAATAGGAATTGCATTACAATTGTATATTGCTTTGGGTACTATGGACATTTTAACAATGTTAATTCTTCCCAGTCATGAGCATGGTACGTTTTTCCATTTGTTAATATCTTCAGCTATTTCTTTTCTTAGAGTTTTATAGTTCTCTTTATAGAGATCTTTCACATCCTGTGTTAGATAAAATCCCAAATATTTCATCTTTTTTGGCACTACTGTGAATGGAATAGAGTTCTTAACTGTTTTTTCAGCTTGACTATTGTTGGTATATATAAAGGCTACCAATTCATGAATGTTGATTTTGTAACCTGAGACACTGCTGCTTTCCTTGATCACTTCTAAGAGTTTTGTAGTAGAATCCCTAGTGGGTTTTCCAGATATACAATTACATCATCTGAGAAGAGTGAAAGTTTGATCTCTTCTGAACCTATATGGGTACCCTTGATCGCCTTTTCTTCCCTAATTACAGTGGCTAAAACTTCCATTACAATGTTAAAGAGCAGTGGAGACAAGGGGCAGCCTTTTCTATTCCTGTACTAAGTAAAAATGATTTCAATTTAACTCCATTCAATACGATATTGGCTGTGGGTTTGCTGTAGATGGCCTCTGTCAGTTTAAGAATTGTTCCTTCTATACCAATTTTCTTAAGTGTTCTGATCATGAAGGGATGCTGGATATTGTAAAAAGCTTTTTCTGCATCCATTGAGAGAATCATGTGGTCTTTATTTTTTAATTTGTTTATATGCTGAATTATACTTATAGATTTATGGACATTGAACCAGCCTTGAAACCCTGGGATAAAACCAACTTGGTCATGATGTATAATTTGTTTGATATTCTGTTTGTTAGGATCTTGTTGAATATTTTTGTATCTATATTCATTAGTGATATTGGTCTATAATTTTCATTTCTTGTTGGGTCTTTCCCTGGTTTTGGGATCAGGGTGATGTTTGCTTCATAGAATATATTGGGTAGTCTTCCTTCTTTTTCTACATTTTGGAACAGGTTGAGTAGTATAGGTACTAATTCCTGTTTAAAGGTTTGGTAGAATTCTGACGTGAAGCCACCTAGTCCCGGGCTTTTCTTATTAGGGAGATTTTGTATGGTTGATGCTATTTCAGAACTTGATATTGGCCTGTTCAACATTTCCACTAGATTCTGGCTAAGTCTTGCAAGGTGACATGCTTCCAAGTATCACTTAATTTCCTTCAGATTTAAATAATTTTGAGAATAAAGTTTCTTGTAATATTCATTAAGGATTTTTTTTTTTATTTCTGAGGAGCCTGTTGTTATTTAACTTTGTCATTTCTGATTGATGAGATTAGAGATTTTACTCTTTTTTTTCCTGCTTAGGTTAGCCAAAGGTTTATCTATTTTATTGACCTTTTCAAAAAACTAAATTTTTGATTTATTGATCTGTTGTATAATTCTTTTGTTTTCAATTTCGTTTAATTCTGCTATGATTTTGGTTATTTTTTTTCTTCTACTGGGTTTGGGGTTGGAATGTTCCTCCTTTTCCATTTGCTTGAGATGTTCCATTAAGTTGTTGACTTCCTCTCTTTCCGTTCTCTTGAGGAAGGCTTGCTATAAATTTCCCTCCTAGGACTGCTTTTGCGGTATCCCAGACGTTCTGATAATTCGTGTCTTCATTCTCATTTTGTTCCAAAAATGTGGCAATTTCCTTCTTAATCTCGTCTCTGACCCAGCTATCATTCAGCATAAGGTTATTTAACTTCCATGTTTTTGTATGAGTATGCAGATTCTATTCTTAGTGAGTTCAACTTTTATTCCATGCTGGTCTGAGAAGATGCAAGAAATAATTTCTATTCCTTTAAATTTACTGAGGTTACACTTGTGACCTAAGATGTGATCAATTTTGAAGTATGTTCTGTGGGCTGAAGAGAAGTATGTGTATTCACTTTTGTTGGGATGAAATGTTCTGTAGATATCTCCTAAATCCAAATGTTGGATGGTTAGGTTTAGATCTAATTTTTTTTTGCTCAGCTTCTTATTAGAGGATCTATCCAACACTGCCAAAGGAGTATTGAAATCTCTGACTTTTATGGAGCTGGAGGAAATGAAGTTGCTCATGTCTGTTAGAGTTTCTCTTATAAATTGAGGTGCATTCTGGTTGGGTGTATAGATATTAATAATTGAAATCTCATCCTATTGAGTATTACCCTTAACAAATATGAAGTGACTATTCTTATCCTTCCTTACTTTTGTGGGTTTAAAACCTATTGTATCTACAAATAAAATTGCAGCACCTGCTTTTTTTATGATCACCATTTGCCTGAAATATGGATGACCATTCTTTCACCCTGAGTTTATATTTGTCTTTTTAGGTAAGATCTGACTCTTTTATGTAGCAAATATCTGACCTGAGTTTTTCTATACAGTCAGGTAACCTGTGCCTCTTTAGAGGACAGTTTACACCATTCACATTAATGGAGAATATTGATAAGTCTCATAAAATTTGGGGTATGGAGTTTTTTGAAAGTCCAGTGGAAATTTTTAACCCTTTCACCACTGTGGAAGTTGGAGTTTGATCAAAAGTTTCTGAGTGAGTTTACTTTTGTGTTAGAGGATTGGGCTGTTCATTATGGAGGATAGGTCTTAGAATATCCTGACAAGCTGGTTTGGTTATGGCAAATTTCTTCAAAATATGAATGTCATTAAAGTATTTAATTTCTCCATCATAAATGAAACTCAGTTTAGCTGGATGCAGGATCCAAGGTTGAAAGTTATTTTGCTTTAGGAGATTAAAAGTCGACGACCACCCTCTTCTGGCTTGAAAAGTTTCAGCAGAGAGATCTGCAGTCATTCTAATATTCTTTCCTTTGTAGGTAATGGCTTTCTTCTGCTTGCTCCACTCTGTTACTGAGGGCTTCTACTGTATTTTTCAGATCTTTGAGGGCTAAAAATTCTTGCTTTTGTGTGTCAAAATCTTTGGTGGTTTTGTCTTTAATTTCATTAAATTCTTGAGACATCTTTTGAATTTCTCCTCGAATTTCTAATTCTGAGTTTTGAATTGCTCCTCGAATTTCTAATTGCAAATTTTCCTCCATTCGATTATTCTTGTTTGCAATCCAAATTCTGAATGCGATTTCTGACATCTAGGGCCAGCTGTTTATGAATAGGATCATCAGTTATGTCTACCATATCTTTCCTTGGTGGGGTTATTCCGGTTATTCATGTTACCAGAGTTTTTCTGCTGATTTTGCCCCATGATTGTTTTACACCTTGTGATTTTTCCCCTGGAGCTTTGTCGAGGACCTGTATAGTGATATGGCCTGAGAAATTGGGGACCTGTTTGGTGTGGTGGGGCTGAGTGTTTCTGTGTTGTTTTCAGCTGGTCTCTGTCCACCCCTAGTCAAACAGTTACTCTGGGTTGAAGTCTGAGCTGTGGAGAAATACCAGCAATTAAGTCACCCCACCCCCCACAGGCAACAATTGGAAAAGGAAAATCAAACCTTCCTACAACCACACACCCAGGGTACCACCTGAATAGTTTTCGGGTGATTGGCTCAGTTCAAAAAGTCCAAATCAATTGTCTCAGTCAGCCCCTGTCTCAGGTGGGAGAGTTTAAAATGTCTCTGGCAACTAGATCGCAGGGGTCTGGTGACTACTGGGATATGGCTTTCTCCGGTGCTCTGTGGAGTCAGGAGGACCCACCTAGGAAATAGATCAGTCTGGGAAGTTGATGCCTCCTTCCCTACCTTGCACCTCTGTCACATCCAGTCACTGATAGCCCTTCAGGGATGTGACCCAGTTGCCTATAGTGAACAGATACTCCAGGGGTTTGCACCTGCCTGAATCACAAGGAAATTTATGTCTGCTTGCCCAGGCTGCTGCACTCTGCCTCTATGTAGCAGGGGGAGGTGAGTCCTGACAACCTCAGGCCCTTTATGGAGGCTGTGGGGTGTTCACTCAGTTCAAGCCCCACCCCTGATTGATGTTACTGACAGAACAGAACAGAACAACTTTGTGGGAACTTGTTTCTGTCCCTGCTAAATTCCCCTGCAGAAAAGAAGCTGTTTTGAGTTCCCAGAGCCTGTGCCTCAGGCCCTGTCTTTGCTCCTTCAGGTTTGTATTCGGTTATCTGTCAGTTCTAGCCACCTTTCTTCCTTTGTCTATAGGCTGACCATCCCCTGAGAGCTGGGTGTGTCTTAGGCTCAGTAAAGAGGTCCTCTGGGTCAGCCCCTCCCTGGGAACTTCCTGGCTCTGCGCATGTGTTTCTAGTCCCCGCTCTCCACACAGGCCGGTACCGCCTCAGGCAAACCCTTACTCACAGGGCCTGTGTTTCTATCCCAGATCTGTTCCGTGGTGGTTGCCACCTGAGTAGATGCCTGGCCTCCTCTGGTTGCCCAGGGAGACAGGGGGTGTGGTTTCAGAATATCCAGGAGTGAGCCATATTGTTGCTGAAAGACGGTTGCTGTTCTGTTCCTCAGGGCACCGCTGCTCCAGTGTGGTTCCCTCTCAACCAACTGTCCTTTCCTCACTCCCATGCCCCAGAGCCAGCACTGACCAGCTGCAGTTCAGGCCCTGTCCACACCCCTCGAGAAATCACCCAAGAATCTGGACTCCTGGGGGACAGGCTTCCAGACCTTAGAGTAAGAGTGGAGGGGAATGCTTGGAATTCAGCATTGCAGGTAGAGAATATATACAGTTTTATACAGTTTTATGCCTGGCAGGAGAATGCCATGGCACCCTAGTAGGGGAGGTAGGTCCAGTTTTTTGAGGGTCTCTCCCATGGAGTATAGTGGGAAGACTTTTGAACTCTGCTTGTTTGTTTGTGCACTCTGAGCCATTCTCATGGGGAAGAGGACTCCCGTCCGCTTGGTGATGGATTTTGTACCTTTTGTTTGTATCCTTGGGGTCACAGCTCACCTCAGCGGGGTTGATATGCGTTCTCCAACCTTCTCTCTTGGTGTAGCTCTAATCCATCATGTTACTTGCTAAATTTCTGTCCTTTAACTCTCCTTCTGGACGGGAGCCTCTGTGGAAAGCTGGCTTCAGTCACCCATCTTGTCTCTGCCGCCCTGTCATAAAAATATTCTAAATGATAATACTGGGTTACAAAGAACCCGAAACTAAGTGACATGTGAAGAAAAAGAAAAAAGAATTACCATTTCCATTCTGATTTTTGTGTTTCCTATTTAAGTCTTCCATCACTAATATCTTTGGTAGGTTTTGCTTTTGATGGTTTAAAAATATTATTACATATTCACCTTATTGGATCTTACAACAGTGCCATGAAATAAAAGTTAAAGTTAAAAAAAGTGATCTCCCTTCCATCTCTATTTCACAGATGAGCAAAATGAGCACTAAAGAGTGAGGGAGCTTTTTTCAAAGTCACACATGGACTCTGTTACTCTATCCCAGTCTCTAGGCTCCTCCCCAATGCTGTCTTTGTTAAGTCACATTGCTGTCCTCTTCTGGAGGCTTTTTCTTTTTCCTCTCTGTCATACTTCTATCATTTTTCATTTCCTCTAATTACCCTCTAATTCCTCTCTTCTTCTTCTCCTTTCTCACATCTTTTCACTCCTGATATGGATAAAATCCAAAGCAGAAAATAGATATATGAGCTGGTGTGGGAAACCCATGCACATTTCCCAACTTTAACCCTGGGCAGAGAAAAATAATGTGATTGGTGTGTGTGTGTGTGTGTGTGTGTGTGTGTGTGTTCATGCACACATGCATATGTGTGTAGGGGACAGAGAATGCAAGATGTGAAGTTCTGGTTAGGATTGAGAGATAGGCAAGGCAGATGGTCAAGCCAAGAGCAGAGCTTCCAGCTTGACAATATTTCCCAGTATGAAATTTCATAATAGAATGTCAGCTCTACCAATCTCTTGACTGACTTTCAAAGCATATAGATGTCTGCTCTCAATCAGTAACAAAACCCATCACACTAACCATTGTCCAACAGTACAATCTTAAGTTATCTAATCAAATGCTCAGGTAAAAGAAATGGCTCTGCTAAGTCCTTTGCTTCAGGTTTCAGTAAACTATGCTGCATGTAAGTGTGGTTTTTACCAACACCAAGCTTTCAGGGTACAACTAGGGGCCATATGCAGAATTGGCAGACAGCACCCCCAAAAAAGCTAGCATAGTTTTCATCTTTTCCTCTGTGGACTTTTTAATTTTTTTTTTCTTTCAAAAATATATTTTGTAAAATTTCAGGTTAATGTGAGGGTACAAACAACCAGGTCACAATATTTGAATTTGTTAGGTAGAGTCTCTCTTGTAGTTGTGTCCCACACCCAAAAAGGGTGCCATACACCCCTACATTTTGCCCATTAACCATTAACCTTTGTCAGATTCATAACATGAAAATATCTTTTTCCATTCTGAAGGCTATTTGCTTTGATTGTTGTATCCTTAGCTGTGCAGCAGATTTTCAGTTTAACTAAGTCCCATTTGTTTATTTTTATAATTGCTGCAATTGCCATGGAAGTCTTTTCATAAAGTCTTTCCCCAGGCCAACATCCTGAAGAGTTTTCCCCACACTTTCTTCTTTAAATTTATTTTTAATTGACACATAATAGTCATACATGTTTATGTACTTTGTGATTTTTTAATATTTTATTTATTAATTATTATTATTCTATTTTATTGCTTGGGATTCATTGAGGATACAAAGTATTAGGTTACACTGATTGCATTTGCTAGATAAATTCCCTCTTATAATTGTGTCCTGCCCCAAAGGGTTGTACTATACACTGTGACTACCATCTCCTTCCCTCCTCTCCTCTCCCCACTTGCTTATTCTCCTACCACCCACTTTGTATTAGCTCATCTATTGCCTTTATATTAGAATAGAGTACATTAAATTCTTGCTTCTTTACTCTTGTAATGCTTTACTAAGAATGTGTTCCAACTCCATCCAAGTTAATATAAAAGATGTAAAGTTTCCACTTTTTTTAGTGGAATAGTATTCCATGGTATACATATTTAGGCTGAATAGTAAGTATTTGAAGGTATACATATACCACAGCTGGTTAATCCACTCCTGGGTTGGTGGGTATTTAGGCTGTTTCCACATTTTGGGATTGTAAATTGAGCTACAAAAAACAGTCTAGTGCAAATGTCCTTATGATAAAGTGATTTTTTTCTTCTGGGTAGATACCTAGTAATGGGATTGCAGGATCATATTGGAAGTCTAATTTCAGTTCTTTGAGGATTCTCCATACTTACTTCCAAAAAGGTTGTATTAGTTTGCAGTCCCATCTAAGTGTTCCTTTCTCTCCGCATCTCCCTGCAGCTTTGAGACTTTGTGATGTGGGCCATTCTCACTGGAGTTATGTGATAGATATATCAGGGTGGTTTTGATTTGTGTTTCTCTAATGATTAGAGATTATGAGCATTTTTTCATATGTTTGTTAGCCATTCGTCTGTCTTCTTTAGAGAAGGTTCTATTCATCTCTCTTGCCCAGTGATATATGGGATCGTTGGGTCTTTTTTGTTGATTCATTTGAGTTCTCTATTGATCTTAGTTGTCAACCTTTTGTCCTATTCATAATATGAAAATATCTTTGCCCATTCCAAAGGTTGTCTATTTGCTTTGGTTGTTGTTTCCTTAGCTGTATAGAAGCTTTTCAGGTTAATTGAGTACCATTTTTTATTTTTTGTCAGTGTTGCAATTGCCACAGAAGTCTTCTTCATAAAATCTTTCCCTAGGCCAATACCTTTAAATGTTTTCTCCATACATTCTTCAAGGATTTTTATTGCTTAATGCCTTAAATTTAAATCTTTCATCCATCTTGAATCAATTTTTATAAGTGGTAAGATGTGTGAGTCCAGTTGCAGTCTTTTACATGTGGTTATCCAATTCACCCAGCACCATTTATTGAATAGGGATTCTTTTCCCCAGTGTATGTTCTTGATTGGTTTATCAAAGATCAGGTGGCTGTAAGATGTTAGTTTCATCTCATGGTTTTCTACTCGGTTCCAAATGTCAATGTCTGCATTTTTTTTTTTTTTTTTTTTTTTTTTTTTTTTTTTTTTTTTTGCCCACAAAAATGATATTTTGGTCATTGTGTCCTTGTAGTATAGCCTAAAGTCTGATAGTCTGATGACCTCAGCTTTGTTTTTATTACTAAGAATTGCCTTAGCTCTATAGGTTTTTTTTTCTGGTTCCATACAAAATGAAGAATTATTTTTTCCAAGTCTTGAAAATATGATGTTGGTATTTCAATGGGGATGGCACTGAATCTGTAAATTACTCTGGGAAGTATAGACATTTTAACAATGTTGATTCTTCCTAGCCATGAGGGTGGTAAGTTCTTCCATTTGTTAATACCTTCTGCTATTTTGTTCCTTAGGGTTTTGTCATTTTCTTTATAGAGGTCCTTCACCTCTTTTGTCAAGTATATTCCTAGGTGTTTCATTTTCTTTGAAGCTACTGTGAAGGGAATTGTGTCTTTGATTAGCTTCTCATCTTGGCTGTTATTTGCATATACAAAGGCTACTGATTTGTGGATGTTGATTTTGTATCCTGAGACATTGCTGTATTTTTTGATCACTTCCAGGAGTCTTGAGGTTGATCTTTGTGGTTCTCTAAGCATAAGATCATCTCGTTGGCAAAGAGGAAGAGTTTGACCTCCTCTGCTCCCATTTGGATGCCCCTTATTTCCTTCTCTTGCCTGATTGTAATGGCTAGAACTTCCAGCACTTTATCAAATAATAAAATTGGAAAAAAAAATTATCAAATAATAAAAGTGGAAAAGCTTTCAGTTTTACTACATTTAGTATAATATTGGCTGTGGGTTTGTTGTAAATGGCTTTGATCAGATTAAGAAATGTGCCACCTATGCCTAAATTCTTAGTGTTCTAATTAGAAAAGAATGCTGCATTTTATTGAATGCTTTTTCTGTATCTATTGAGAGGATCATATGGTCTTTGTTTTTGCTTCTGTTGATATGGTGAATTACATTTATGGATTTGCATATGTTAAATGAGCCTTGCTTCCCTGGGATGATGCCTACTTGATTGTGATGAATGATTTTTTTTTTTTTTTTAATGTGTAACTGTAATCTATTGGCTAGGATATTATTGAGAATTTTTGCATTGATATTCATTAGTGAAATTGGTCTGAAATTCTCCTTTTTAGTTTGGTCTTTTCCTGGTTTTGGTATCAGGGTGATGTTTGCTTTGTAGAATGTGTTGGGGAAGGCTCCGTTCTGCTCAATTTTTTTTGGAATACTTTCTGCACTATAGGTATAAGCTCTTCTTTGAAGGCTTGATATAATTCTGGTGTGAAGCCATTGTACCAGGGCATTTTTTTGTTGGCAGATTTTCTATTTCAATCTCAGTTCTTGAAATCTGCCTGTTCAAGAGATCCATTACTTCTTTATTAACTCTAGGGAGAGTGTGTGATTCAGGGATTATTCTATTTCTTCCACATTGTCAAATTTCTGGTCATAGAGCTTTTTCTAGTACTCAGATATAATCTTTTGTATCTCTGTGGCATATGTTGTTATTTCCACTTTATTTTTTCTGATTGAAGTTATTATAGATTTTACTTTTCTGTTTCTAGTTAATTAAGCTAAAGGTTTATCAATTTTATTTATTTTTTTAAAAACTAACTTTTTGTATTTTTTTTTTTAATTTTCTTAATGATTCTTTTGTTTCCAGTTTCATTAATTGATGATTTAATTTTGGTTATTTGTTTTCTTCTGCTGGGTTTCAGAGTAGATTGTATTTCTTTTTCCAATTCCATAGGATGGTGCATGAATTTGTTAATGTGCTCTCTTTCTGTTTTTCGAATTGTAGGCATCCAATATGATAAATTTCCCTCTGAAGACTGCTTTTGCTGTATCCTACAGGTTTTGGTAACTTGTGTTCTCATTGTTGTTATGTCTGAGGAATTTAATGTTTTCCTCTTATCTCTTCCTGAACCCAAATATCATTGAGCATAAGGCTGTTTAATTTACAAGTCTTTGTGTGGGGATGAGCATTTTTGTTGGAGTTAAGTTCTGCCTTTATTGCTTTGTGGTTTGAGAATATATAAGGTATAATTTCTATTCTTTTAATTTTCCTGAGGTTTGATATAAATCCTAGGATGTGGTTTATTTTGGAGTACATACCATGGGCTGACAAGAAAAATGTATATTCCTTAGCTTTGGGATGGTGTATTCTGTACATGTCTATTAATCCTATTTATTCTAGGGTCACATTTAAGTCCTTTGTATCTTTGCTTAGTTTCTGTTTAGAGAATCTGTCCAGTTCTGTCAGAGGGGGTTTTAAAGTCTCCAACTACTATGGTGTTATTGGATATCATATTGCTCTGACCCATCAAGGTCTGTTTCATAAATCTTGGAGCATTTTAGTTGGGTGCATAAATATTTAAAATTGAAATGTCTTCTTATTGTATTGTTCCTTTGACCAGTATAAAGTGTCCATTTTTGTTTTTCTTAACTTTACTCGTTTTAAATCTGCTTTTATCTAAAAATAAGATTGCAACCCCTCCTTTATTCTGATTTCCATTTGCTTGAAATACTATTTTCAATCCCTTAACTCTGAGTCTTGATTTGTCCTTCAAGTCTAGGTGTGTCCCCTGGAGACAGCATGTGGATGGCTTGTGCTTTTTTATCCAATCAGCCAAACTGTGCTTCTTCAGTGGTGAATTCAGTCCATTGACATTTATTGAGAGAACTGATAAGTGTGGTGGAATTCTATTCATCTTATTCTGTGAAGGTCTGTTGGGTAGTTTTATCCTTTGTACTACTGTGGAAGCTAAGTTTTGACCTTTGGCTTTTGGGTGTTTACTTTGCTGGTGGTCCATTGTATTGGTCAGTGTTGAGAATAGGTCTAAGTATTTCCTGTAGCGCTAGTCTGTGGTGAATTTCCTCAGTGCTTGTATATCCACAAAATATTTGATTTCTCCATCAGTTTTGAAGCTTACTTCAGTAGAATACAGAATTCTGGGATGAAAATTTTGTTTTGTTTAAGAATATTGAAGGTGGGTGACCATGCTATTTTGGCCTGGAAGCTTTCAGTTGAAAAGTCTGCCGTCATCCTAATGGCTCTGCCTCTAGAGGTCAGTTGGCACTTACTCCTGGCTGCTTGCAGATTTTTTCTTTCATCTTGACTTTGGAAAGGTTCATTACAATGAGTCTGGGAGAGGCTCTGTTTGAATTGAGATGACTCAGGGTTCTATATCCATGCTAAAGGAATGCATTGGGGTCTTTAGTAAAACTTAGGAAGTTTTCATTTATGATAATCTCCAGTAGGGCTTCAATTCCTTTGGGACAATCTTCTTCCCCTTTAGGAATCCCTATTATTTGTATGTTGCAATGCTTCATGGAGTCTCATTGTTCTTTAAGTGTCTGTTTTGCTTTCTCTCTCTTCTTTTCTGCTTCTTTAACTACCTGGGTTAACTCAAAAACTTTATCTTCTAGCTCTGTGGTTCTTTCTTCTACATGGTCTAACCTATTTTTGATTCTTCTGGATCTTTACATTCCCTGATTGTCTCTTTTTTTCCTTAAGCTTCACCACATTCTATATTCTGCATATCACTTGTCCAACTTTCAGTTCTGTCTTTCCATTTGCTCATCCATTCCTTTTATTGTCTCTATCATCTGTATTTTAAATTACCTGTCTGTCAAGTCCATTAATTCTTTATAGGTGGAGTCTTCTGCAGTAGCTGCCTCATAGTCCCTTGGTGGAGTTCCTCTGTTTTGGTTTTTCGTGCTGCCTGATTTTTTCTATTGGTTGTTCCTCATGTGTTCTGTCTTCTTGTTCACCTCCTTGTCTTCCTTTTTCCTTCTCACTGCCTCCTTTGCTTCAAACAGAAGTTCTTGGTCTTGATGACAATATGTTGGAATATGTCACTGGGATATCAGGTGGCACTGTGGTTTTCTTTAGGAGACAGAGAGGACAGCCAGCAACCTCTATGGTCCTTATTCTAAACTTAATTGCCTTTGGTGATTGCCTGATTGTTTCTTCAGCATGTAGACCCTGCCAGGTCAGGATCTTAAAACTCACAAGAATCTTTCAGGGGGAGGTCTCACAGAATCCCTTGACTCCAGTTCTTGTGGGGTATGGGAGTCCCTCAGCCTGTTCCAAGAGTGTAGTTCTGATCCAAGAAGACAGAATTAAGATGGCTGTGCTTTAGGCCCCTTGTAAGACCTTGTCATGACCTTCCCACATTGACAGCCCCTGGCCACTGAGACCTTCTTAGTATGTCTGCCTCCCCAGCCACCAAACCTATGGCAAATCCACTCCAACCAATATTCAAATATGGTTGCTATATACTGTTGGAATCTTCCCCCTCTTTTAAGATTTCCACTCAATGCTCAGCTTCCCCCAACAACTGAAAACTCCGGAAAGGCTTCCTCCCAGCCTGGACCTCTTTAGGAGGCCAGCTGATCCCAGCTGGTTGCAATCACTTGCCTAATTCATCAGATTTCCACTGCTCCAGATCATATGCTGTATCCAGCTCACCACTTCCTTGCTGTGTTCCCTGAACTATGACTGTGGGAGAGTCCCTGTGCCAGGTATGACTGAGTTCTCTCTTTTTTCCCGTTCATTCTGGGAGAGCCCATCTGAATGATCCTTCTGGTCTGCCATCTTGCCACTGAGGTTTTTACTTAGTGTTTTTTGATACTTACAATGTATACTATACTGATCAGATGGGGTTAAGTAGGGCATTTATCATATCAAACATTTATTTCTTTGCATTCAGAACATTCAATATCCTCTATATCCTCTCTTCTACCAGTTTTATTTTATTTTTATTTTTTTTTTTGGAGACCAGGTCTCACTATATAGTGCAGAGGCTATTCACAGGCATGATCCCACTACTGATTGTGGTGGTGTGTGCCTGTAGTCCCAGCTACTTGGAAGGCTGAGACAGGAGGATTGCTTGAGTCCAGGAGTTCTGGGCTGTCATGCGCTATGCCGATTGAGTTTCGCACTAAGTTTGGCATCAATATGGTGACGTCCCAAGAGTGGGGGGCCACTAGGTTGCCTAAGGAGGGGTGAACTGACCCAGGTTGGAAACAGAGTAGGTCAAAGCTCCCGTGCTGATCTTCTAGCAATTTTAAATTATATGATATATTTTTGTTAACTATAGTTATCCTATAATGCTATAGAACACTAGAACCTATTCTTCCCATCTAGCTGTACATTTGTTCCTATTAAGCAAAGTCTCTTCATCCCTTCAATTCCCTGCTCTGCCCAACCTCTGGATGCCACCATTACTCTATAATTCTACAAAATCCACTTTTTGAGCTCCCACATGTAAGTGAGAACATGCAATATGTGTTTTTATGTGCCTGGCTTATTTCACTTATCGTAATGACCTCCAGGCTCATCCATGTTACTGTGAATGACATGATTTCATTCATTTTACAGCTGAATAATACTTCACTGTGTATATGGACCACATTTTCTTTATCCATTAATCCACTGATGGACACTCAAGTTGATTCCATATTTTGGTTATTGTGAATGGTGCTGCAATAAACATAAAAGTACAGTTTTTTTGTTTTTGTTTTTTTTTTGACATACTGATTTTTTTTCATTTGGATAAATACCCAGTAGTGGAGTTGCTGAATCATATGGTAGTCCTATTTTTACTTTTTTATTTTTGAGGAAACTTTATACTGCTCATCATAGTGGCTATATTAGTTTACATTCTTACCACCAGAGTACAAGAATTCTCTTTTCTCTGTACTCTCACCTGCATCTGTCATTTTTGGTATTTTGTTAATAGCCATTCTAATAGGTGTGAGGTGGTATCTCATTGTGGTCTTGATTTCCATTTCCCTGATTATTAGTGATGGCAAACATTTTTGTCATATTTTTTTTTGGCCATTTATTTCATGCTATGCAAAGTAGCCTGGGGCAAGCACACCTCTAGTAGCTTTTATCATGTAAATTCAGGTTCAAGTCAAGAAGAGAGATGAAATGCAATTAGTATATCCAGACTGGATGAGATGGGCATTTTTGCTCTTTAAATGCCACTGACTACTCATCAGCAAAGCATAGATAAATGAGAATCAAGCAAAAGAAAAATAAATATGCTACCAAAGGGGTTGATGTCATTGTTGTGATTTAAATTAAGATTTGGTTTTGAGTTTCCAGTCAGTCATGACAAAAATAGAAAATGGTCTGAAACTCCTTCCTGTCCTCAATATTGTAATTAGTGCTGGAGTCACACAGACAGTTCTTATATTACTTCTTTTAAACACTTAAAATTATATTTTTTGAAACATTTAAAAATATTAAATAACTATTTTGCTGTTTAATTTATCCACCTCCAAGTCAACCCCTGATCTCCTGCCAGAATTTTTGGTAACAGAAATGTTTATGTCTCAGGAAAAATAGATAACTGAGATTGTGATAGATCCAATAGTTTTTTAAAAGAACATTGATGTGGCAATTTTAATTAATTCATCCTTGTCATTCTTTGGCTTGAAATTTACTTACAAAACAAGTAAAGTGAAGTTGTTTTTAAATCAATAATTTATTTATGCAAATATGGAAAAAGCATGCATGTTCTTTGCAGAAGGATTCTAGTGCAAGGGACTAATTGTAATGCTTGCTGGTCTGGCAGTGCTTCTCCACATTGGTGAGTCTTCAGTACAATTATTTAGGAGGTATTTGTGCACCACAGACTGTTGTTTCACCCCTGTTTTCTCTGCAGTTTAAGTTGCCAATAGGGGAAGGTGTATTTTACTTGTGGTATCATGTCCTGAACAACTCAGTATGATAAGCAGAATTAGAGAGAATTATCATGATTTTCTGTTAATTTATATTTTTTCCATAGAGAGTGAACACTTCAGAAAATCAACTATGCATAAATAGTAACTAGTATTAGCATAAATATTAAAAAGATATAATTTAGAGAAAAATTTAGGGAACTATAAACACCTGGATATATTTAGGCATTTTACTAATCTTTGTTACAAATTTTAATCCTTTTACTTGTTTTGCTTTGGGCTTTACTGAGAAAAGCATTTAACTCTCTTACATATCTGGAGCACGTAAAAGGGCTCTGGCCTTGTATTCATTTTTCTAATGGTTGGAATGAAAATTATAGCATTCTTTTGTGGCACCCACATGTAATTGAGTGGTAAATTAAAATAATTCTCTTTGATTATGTGAATATATCGTAGCCTACTGTTGAGTTAGTTTCCCCAAGTTTCTTTCTCTACAGAGAGTGTCTTTCTTTTAAGCATCTATGCAAAAATTAGAAAAAATATGTTGTAGCTGTGCTTGAGTGGCCTGTAGTTCAGGGTCTCAGATTCTGAGCCTCTCTTACTATACACTTTAATCCTATTTGATTTCATCTAACGCTGTGGTTTTAAATATTACCTCTGTGTAAGGCTACAAAATTTATAACTCTATTCTAACAGCCTATTTGATTTTCCACTTGAATATCTCATAGGCTTCTTAAATTTACATCAAAAACTAAACTCTACTGTCATCTCAATCCTCCCCAGGCTTAAATTTCAGTAAATGGTACCACTATCAATCTAGTTGTTTAAAGCCCAAACTTAGGAGTCATTGTTGATTCCTTCCATTTCTCATCCTTCACAAGATGTGTGTCAAAATGTCTTCAGTTCCCCTTCTTCTATTCATAGCCAGTGCTGCCACCCTGGCCCCAGCCACCATGCTGTGTTGTTTAGACTATGGAAACAACTTCTAACCTGAGAACTCTGCCTTATCCCTTGCTCCCTTAAATTCTATTTTTCATGGACATCCAGAATTATCCTTCAAAACCTATAAACCAGCCCATTTTGATCCCCTTATTGAAATATTTTTAAGACTTCCTGGAGCATTTTGAAAAAATTTAAATTTCTCCCATAGCCCCATAAGGTTTTACATGATCTAACTCCTATCTAGCTCATCAACTATCTCCTTCATGGAAGCCCAGCAGAGTCTCCTTTGTTGTTCATCAGCACAAAGTGTAGCTGCATCAGGATTGTGTTACAGTTGCTGTTCTCTGCCTGAAACTCTTTCCCAGGACATTTGAATGTCTGTCTCCTTGTTATGCTTTCGGTCTTGGCTAGATTATCCTTCCTCAGAGTTTTCCCCAATGACTCTAAAGTAGCTTAATGCTCTCCTTATTGCTATCTTGTCTTCCAATTATTTTTTTTCTTATCAGTTATCACAAATTAAAATGATCTTACTGATTTACTTGTTTATGGTATGTGTACCCCTTAGTACCATACAAGCTTCTCAAGCGCAGAGATCTTATATGTAGTGATATTTCTATTCTTCACAATCATAAGCTCTATCAGAAATTACTGCATATTCCAAATTTATTAAACACCAAATAAAGGAATTCAATAGATCTATCAGCAGTAGTATAAATATGAGATTCCCCTTCCACATTTCTGTAACCAACATGAGATCACTGTGTCTTTTCAAAAGAGTGAAGCTTCTTAATCTCTTTAAGCATTTATTTGGGATTTATATAATTAAAATATGGTGACTAAGACCTTTTCTGCCTTATTGATTTTTATGGTTAAAAGAACAACTCTGTTACTTATAGCTTCTGGATAACCCAATGGAATAAATACATTCATCAAGATCTTTGCACATACTTCACAAGACTTTCTAAGAAATCACTGCACACTTGAGAAGAAAGGAAAAAAGTAGGAAGTGGGTAGATGTCAGAGGGCAACCCCCTTTCTTATTGCAAGTTGTACTGGGAGAGACCTGGCTGGCAATTTTCAGAGATGGAAAGTTCTGAGATTAAAATTTGCAGTTAATTGAATTAGCCTGCAATAGTTTTTTTCATGTTCCAAGTGACCTAAATGCTGTGAGATCTACCTGTGATATCATTAGGAAACAAGGATATAGTTGAAGGCAGTGATGAGGAAACAGAGAAAGGATTTTCATGTTTATGATCCACTATTATCTGACTTGTCGAGAAAGAGGTTATAGTTGCAAAGTTTAAGTTTCTTTAGTCAGTACTAAAATGGCAAAGCCTATGTGACTTTTAATATCTGTCTTCTTAAAGAAAGACATTCATTTCCCATTATAAAATGCAAAGTCTTTTAGAATATAATTGGATAAAAGAGGTGGGATTAACATGGGGGCTTGTTACATGTTCTTTCCTACCCCAATTTGCGTAATATGTTTGAAAGATAGTTTAAATACAGTTGAAACAACTAAAAATAAGATATCATACAAGAGGAGACAAAGAATACAAATTCACCTTAAATATCCATGGAAAATTCTAAAAATTTACCCCATTCCAAGGTACCAAAAATTTTAATTTCTGTACTAATCAGAATTGGTTAGACTGTGAAGTAATTATAAATAAATCTTAAAATCTCAGTGGCTGGACATAGTAAAGACTTACTTCTTTCTTATACAGAATCTGAGGTGATTTGGGCTCCTCTCATCTATCTTGTTCCGTCTGGAAAATGTGGCCTTCTGTGTTGCCATGGCTGTGGAAGAAAAAGCTTCAAGCCATCTTAGCCCCAAAGTGATGCATGTTGCTTTTAAAACAGCAACAACAGAGTAGACTTGATCCATAAAACCAAAATCTGGTTGTTTTTTTTCTAAAAATTGAATAAAATAAAATTGATCAAGTGTGATTTCAAAAGCCAGAAAAACAAAAATTGTAATTAGAAATCATAAATGAGGTGTTTCCACAGATCTGGAAAAACTTTATTTAAAAAAATTACCCTTAACCTCTGCTAGTAATTTTGTAATTTTTTAAAAGAAGAGATAGAAAATGTGATTCTTTTTATCATTTCAGAATAATTCCTATATATAGGAATAATTAATAATTGTGGAAGAAATTGAAAAGAAAACCAAGAGTTTACCCCTAAAAATAAAAATAGGCCTATGTAATTATATGGGTGATTTCTATAAAATCTTAAAGAAAAAGATAATCTCTTTATCATATAAAATTTTTAGAGGACAGGGAAATATGGAATGCCATCCAGTTCAGTATACAAAGTTGCAGAATTGTGATACTAAAAAGGATAACAGAAAAGGAACTGTGGACTAATTTCACGTACAAAAATAGCATAAATTTATTGAGCACATTCTATTGTGCCAGACACAGTTAAGTCTTTTAGGCACTACTCTGTCTTCAAAAATAATAGAGAAATTCCACTTTTAGCAATGGCAGAATAGATTGTTTCATACCAACCCTCCTGGTGAAAACAGCTAGAGAAGTTGGACAAAAATATTTGAAAACACTTATGTGAAGTCTTTAGGGAACCAACAAGGCGAGGAGGATTTTCAGGACTAAGATTTCAGAGAAGGTGGAAGCCCAAGGCTTAGAGTCTGCCACTGGTGGTGCTTTATTCTTCTAAGAAATGACTGATTCTGAAGAGTAGTGGATGAGAGGCTAAACAGCTTAGCTGAGACTTTGATACCCATGGAAATCAATAAATTAAGAACTTAATAGATAGGGTTAAGAAGAGATCAAACATAGCTAAAGACAAAATTAGTAAACAGAAATAATTCTGAAGAAAATTTTTATATTGAAGCACAAAGGGACAAAAAGATGAAAAAATATAGGAATGAAGGTCAGAGAATATGGCACAGTGTCAAAGAATCTGACCCACGTGGGACTGAAATCTCCGGAGAGAAGAGACAAGTGATGTTTAAGGAGATAATAATGGCAGAGGGTTTCCTAATATTGATGAAACACATTGAGCAGAAGATTATAAAAGTCTTATACTTTTAGCAGGATTTTTCCTATACACATTATAGTTAAACTGCTGAAAATCAATAGCAAAGTGAACCTCTTTAAAGCAGCCAGAAGAGAAAAAGACAGTCTTTCCAAATGAGAAACTATAAGATTGATATTGATCTGCCAAAGAAACAATAGAAGCCAGAAGAAAACTAAATGACATCTTTAAAATAATTAAATAAATAACCACTAACCTGAAATTCTTTATTCATTAATACATCCTTCACAAATGAATCAAGACACAGACATTTTCAAGCAAAAAATAATTGAGAGAATTAATCACCACAGACCTACACTAAAAGAAAATAACTAAAGGGCGCTCTTCAGTAAGCATGAAAATTATCCCAAGTAGATTCTAGAAAAAAATAAAGAACAATAGTAAAGAAAAAAAAATCTGAATAAATAATAATTATGGTTAACAAAAATACAAATGGCTTTAAAAACATTATTAAAATCCACAAATACCACAAGTGGCAGGAGAGATTAATTGGAATTAATTTTTTTGAGGTCTCTGAATGGCCCTATACTGACGTGTTTTACACTCTGAAAACTGAACCATGCATGTTGCAATCTGTAGACTTAGCACTAAAGAAATAAGCAGATGAAAACTAGGTAAGTATATATTAGAATATGAGAAACAGTTAACATACTTGACTTAATTGACATTTATAGAACACTTCATTTAACAACAGCAGGATATACTTTTGTTTTCTCAATTGCACACAGAATGTCTACCAAAATTGGCCATATATGGAACTGGGCCCAAAAGCAAAGCTCAACAAATTTCAAATGACTTCAATCATGCCGAGTGAATTGTCTAATAATAATAGAATTAAGCGAGCAATCAATAACAAAATAGTAACTCGAAAATCCCCATAGGCTTGGAAACAAAGTGATATATAACCAATGTGTCAAAAAAGAATCATAATGAAAATTGGAAAATACTTAGAACCAAAGGAACAAAAATGAGGCATAAAACATAATGAAAAGGAAGAGATAAACTGTAATTCTATGTGTTTCTAATTATAAAATCCAAGAAAATCAACCTCTCTGACTATTAGAACTTATAAGCAGTCAAAGACATGGCTGATTACGACAAAAAAATCAATAATAGCTTTTTCATACACTAGCACAAGCTAATGTCATGGTAAAAATTTTCCACATCACATAGCAGGAAATCCTATAAATACCTAGAAAGAAACCTAACAAGAAATATGTGAGAATAAATGAAGCAATATTATACTTTCCTGATGAATAGAAAGACATGAGTAGTTTGAGAAACAGGCCTGGAACCTCGATGGGATGTAGTGTAAGGTTAAGAATACTGACTCTGGCTTTGGGATTCCAGACTCCAGACTGCTGGCTCTGTCACTTCCTAGCAGTACGATCTTGGCAAGTTACTTAACTTTCTTATGCCTTAATTTTCTTTCTGTGCAAAATGGCAATAGCCATGATAATCTCTACCTGACAGAGTTAGGATTCACTGAAGATTCACTGACCTGTGACCTGCACCCTATTTTCTTGATTCCCTCCAGCCTCCTCCCTCATTTTCTTTTCTGCAGCACTCACTACCCTCCCACATAACAATATAATTTACTTATTTCTTATTTATTGTCTGACTACCTTTGCCCAAACATAAGCTCATTGGGGATAAGAATTTCTGTTGTGTTTTTCAGGTTTTTTGGTAAAGGTCTATTTTTGCAAACATATCCAAAATGCTTAGAAAATTACTTGGCACATGGCAGGCAGGACACAGAATTGTATGCGGCACATAATAACCACTATCATTATAGTAAAAATACGAATTCTCTAGAAATTATGAGTGTTATGCTATCCTTATCAGTATTCTAGTGAGATATTTTAGAGAACTTAAGAAGCTGGCTCTAAAATTCATTAGAAAGAGAAAGTAACAACAGCTAAAAGAATTTTTACAAGGAACCTGGGTGCGGGGCTTGTCTTAGCATTAATTAGAATAAGAAGTTATTGGAATATACAAATAGATTTTGTGTGTGTATATATGTGTAAGGATAGAATTTCATATAAATGGAGAAAGAATAGACTATTCCATTCATAGTGTGGGGATAATTGACTGTTGGTTATCTTTCTGTAAGATCTCTCCCACACACATCAAGCCTAAAATCAATTCCTAATGGATTAAGGAGCTTCTGTTTTTGATTGCCTATTAACATGTTTTTAAATCAATATTGCCTCATTACTACTTGCAATGATTTGAAACTAGTTATGTATGAGATCTGTTGGTGTATTAAGTTGGGTTCCAAATTATAAGGAACCCTAGTTTCAGTTCTTACATCTGCTACTAATTTGTTTTGTGTTCTTCAGCAAATCACTTTCTCTTTAAGTGATCAGTTCCATTGTCTGCAAAGTGAGAAGTTTTTGTTAATTAATTGATTAAAATGTAGACTTAGTGAGTTCAACTAACTATTTGGTTTTAAATGATCCTCACAGCTCCATCCCCCCCCTAATTTATGGTTGAAGAAACTAAGTTTCAAAAGAACAATGGTTTGTCTAGGATTTCACAGCCAGAAACTGCTTGTTCCCCTTTGAATTAGGTTCAGCTATTAATAAAGAGACCTGGTGGATCAAGGTAGAAGTTTATTTTTTACCAGTAAAATCAGCACAGTGTTAAGCACTCCAGGGTCAGCTTTAAGGAAGAAGGGGAGAATAAAATTGGCTCAACAGCTATCATTTCTATTATAGTGATAAAGCCTCACATCCAGGTCTACTGGATGTTCTTTTCATTAAATCTATAGGTTTGACTCTCAAATTTGCAGAGACAACCCGGAGAGAAGATCAGGGTAGATTTTGCAGAGGAAATGGAATTTGGGTTGTGCCTACATTGATGGTTAGAAGGTGGACAGCTGGAGCCAGGGTGTGGGGAGTGCTTTGCTGTGCTGGAAACAGGACAGTCATAGATCAGGAGGTGAGGGAATAGAAGAGGGACAGGCTTGTACTGACTGTGGCCCAGGATGGGTGATGGGAGGCTGGCAGGGGCCTAGAGTGCTACTGTGTGGTTTGAAAAACATAGTTTCTTAGTTCCTGTCTTAAAGGCACTGTATACCTTGGGACCTGGGTGTTCTAAAAACAAACAAACAAACAACCTCCCTCCCCCAAATCAAAAAGCAATAATTTAACAGCAGAGATGAAATAGGCAGAAGGCTGCAAGAGATGTGAAGAGTTGACTCAGTTCAAAAATTTAGCTCTGGTGTTGCCATTGTCTCTCATTTGGGTTCAAGTAGTGGTTCCCAAACTTTGCTTTATATTGGAATCACCTGGAATCATCTTTAACAAACACTGCCCACTGCCTCATGCTTTTAGTGTCTGGTTTGAGTGGTATGGGGCGTCACTGGGCATGAACATTTGGAAACACTTCTTAAGTGACTGGAAGGAAGCCTTAGTCAAATTCGGAACCCACTGGGTAAAAGCACTGAAGAAGAAATGTTAATAATGAATTATATTTGAAGCCATTCTATTATGATTACATATGACATTGTATAGTTTCCTGTTAGCTTCATGCCTGTGGGCTGGGAGGCAGAGTCTCAGCCAGTGCCCTGAGCAGTTGCTGCCACCTTGCCCACAGAGCAGAGTAACCTAGAGGTCTTCCCAGAGTGAGGAGGCCCCCTTCTTGTTTGCTGGGTGCCTTATTTGGCAGTGTCTGACTCTGAGGAGACATGTCCCCCATTAGCACTTTCACAAGATGCTTTAGCATGCATCTGAGGCCTTCTGGGTTGGAAAGCAAACACAAGAAATTGCAAAGATGGATTTCCTGGGATTTGAAAAGTAGTTACAATTAAATCCACCCCTCCCCCAACTAGTGGGCCGGTTGGCTTCGTTTCAGTTCTGTGTGGGATCCAAGCGTAGGAAGTTAAAAGTCCAGGGCTAGAGTTTGCAGGGTCAGTGGGTGAGGCTAGTCCTGCTCTGGGGGCCAGGCCAGGGTTTGGGAACAGCCCTCCCCTTCCCTACCCCCAGCTTCTCTGGGATCCGTGGGCGCAGCGCAGGCAACTGGCTTCCTGCCTTTTCCAGCCGAGAGGCTGGAGAGCTGGAAGAGAAGCAACAACCATCTGTGTAAATTAACTTATTCCCAGTAAAGTTTGCAATTCCATGCTAAATTCCCCTGAGTTCGAAGTTGTCACTGATAAAAGATACAATTAGGCCAAGAATCCACCTACTGGCAGCTGGGTAGGGGAGAGTGGGCAAGGGGGCTTGTAAAGGCCACTGTCAGGCTTGGTTTGCAACTGGGAGAGGAGGCTGAGTTAGTGGCCTGCCTTGACTCCTCAGTGTTTAGCTGAAATTGCTGCTACTGTCTGTAAAGATTAGCAGTTTGAAGAGCTACAAGTGCCTCGCCTGCTGATTGAATTTATTTATAAGCCACATATTTTTTTTAGCCTGAGTGGAGGTAGCTTATCAAAAAGACACTATGTGGTGATGCATAAACTATTTTGTTTAATTTGGCCAAAGTTGAAATAAATACCATTTCTTATTTTGGTGTCTCCTCATTAAGAGAGCAATAATTCTAGATGTTACCCAGGGTGGGAAAGACTAGCCCGATTATTAAAATATTCAAAGAGAAGGTTGAGCAAGACAGATATGCCATTTTAGCAGTCCCCTTTTCCTGAAGCATTTCCCCATCAATTGAAGGGAAAACAGTGAAGGGTAAAGTACAGGAAAGGAGAAAGGTCAATTGTTTGTATCCAGAGGCTTTTATTGCCCCAGTGAGGGCCAGGTTTGCTGAAGAATGAGGTCTGTCTGGAAAGGTTTTGGTCTACTCTGAAGGTTCATAGGAGGGCCGTGACAAAAGCTTTATTAAAGACACTTTGATCAAAAGATGGATGTCAGAGAAAGTGAGAAAAAAAGAAGGCAGTTGGAAAAGGATATGAATGACTTTCAAGGAGAGATTCTATTTGATTTCTTAAAAAGATTGCAGATCAAATAAATAGATAGTAAAGTAATAATAGTAAATATTTACCTATCTCCAATTATGTGTCAAGCACTTTTCTAAACATTTTACATGTATTAACTTATTCATCCTCACAAAAGCTTGTGAGGTAGGTCCTTGCATCATCATCCCCTTTATAGTTGATGAAAATAAGGCAAAGAGAACTTTAAAAATTTTTTTAAGGTTAAATGTGAGTATATGATGGACCCAAAATATGATTTGAGAAGGTCCGCTTCCAGACTCCATTTTATTAACCAATAGTTCTCAAATTGCAGTCCCTGAAGCAGCAGCATCCTGATTCCCTGGGAATGTGTTAGAAATGCAAACTCTGAAGCCCCATCCCACATCTGCTGAACCAGAAACTCTGGGAATGGGAACCAGCAATTTCATTTAACAGATCTCATTTCTGTATTTTTTGAATTCTGTATTTTGTGAGATCCTGCTGGCTGAGGTTATGTATCAGTTTCCTATTGCTGCTGTAACAAATTACAACAAACTCAGTGGTTTAAAGCAACACAAATTTATTATCTTACACTCTAGAGGTCAGAAGTCAGCTACAGGTCTCACCAGGCTAAAGTCAAATTGTAGGCAGGGTTGTGGTCCTTTCTGGGGCTGTAGGGAAGAATCATATTCCAAGCTTATTCAAGTGTTGGCAGAATTCAGTGCCTTGGGGTTGTGGGACTGACGTCCCCCTTTTATTGCTGGCTCTCTTCCAGCGACTGCCCTTAGCTCCTGGAGGCCTCTATGTGTTCCTTTCACACAGCATCCTACATCTTAGAACCAGCTTCAGGGCATCAAATTCTTCTGATACTTCCATCTTTCTAATTCAGCCAAGGAAGCTTCTCTACTTTCAAGGACTCATGTGTTTAGATGGCATTCACCTGGGTGAGCCAACATGATCTTCCTACCTTAAGATCCACACTCTTAATCACATTGGCCAAGTCCTTTTTACCATGTAAGGAACACATTCACAAGTACAGGGATTAGGGGATGTGGATATCTTGGGACAACATTTTTTCTACCATAGGTTATTAGCTTGTTCCCTATGCATCTGATTTTTTATGCTTCTACAAGTAAGAATGCATTTGTGTGTGTGTAGCTCTGTTTTCTTTTGTTTTTAACTAAACAGGAATCTTATCAGACATTTTCTTGTGCAAATGGCTTTTTGTTCACTTAACAGCATAGTATAGGCATCTTTCCAAATCATTACACATAGTTCTGCCTCATTCTTTTGAATGTCTACCTAGTGGTCCAGGAGATGGTTACACATTACATCATTTCTTTAACCTATTCTCATGGATAGATATTTGAGCTGTTTTTATCTTTTATTCTTTTAAACAAAGAGGCAGTGGCCACCACTGTACCCATGTCTGTGCATTTCTGCATCTTTGCTGTCCCATAGTCTGTCTTATACATGCAGCCAGTGCATGATCATTTTAAAACATAAGCCTACTGGGCAGTGCCTGTGGCACAGTGTGTAGGGCACCAGCCCCATATACCGAGGGTAGCGGGTTCAAACCCGGCCCTGGCTGAAATGCAACAAAAAAATAGCCAGGCATTGTCAAGGGTGCCTGTAGTCCCAGCTACTTGGGAGGCTGAGGCAGGAGAACCACCTATGCCCAGCAGTTGGAGGTTGCTGTGAGCTGTGATGCCAAGGCACTCTACAGAGGGTGACAGGGTGAGACTTTGTCTCTAAAAATAATAACGATAATAATAAAACGTAAAAAACAAAACAAAACAAAACAAAACATAAGCCTACTAAATGCCTTTACTGTCTTCCTGTCTCACTTAGGTAGTCTAACTTCATTACCATGCTCCACAGGGGCCTTCAGAATATGGATACCTACAATCTCCATGACCATGATGTTTCCTGTTGTTTACTCACTCCTGCCACACTGACCTTTCCGTGATCCTTCTAACACACAAGCCCCTTTATTCTTCAAAACTTTACATTTTCAGTTTCCTCCTTCTGGAACGCTTTTGCTCTAGAACTTCATGTGGCTCACCCTCTGACATGTTTCTCTGACATGTCACCTTATTAAATGAGTGTATCCTGGCTGTCCACCCAATAAACGCCATCCTTCCTTCCCCCATCACTCTCACCCCCTCATTGTGCTTTTTCTCTCTGTTTTCATTAATGGAATGCACTAGCCTATCTGCTTTCTCTTTTATTTTGTTATGCATTACTTGATATATGTGAAATGCATGCACAATAATGCATGTCATGTTTAAGCTATGAATGATTATGAAGAAGGCAATAAAATGAGCACACTGTGCTGTATTTTCTTTCAGAACACTGATTCCCACCTGGCATTGTTTTTATAGTCTTGTTCCGTGTTTACTGCTGTTTCTTCCATGTCTAGCGCACTGTCTGGCACATAGTAGGTATTCGGTAATTGTTAAATGAATGACTTTGTGAAGACAGATGACTAGCAGTGTAATTTCTCAGGCAAAGGAATTTCAAATTACCCTTTGAAAGCTCATGCTACTATACACTCCCACCAATAGTATATTGTTTCAGATTTAATTTTTCATGTGAAATACTTTTTTGAAATATGTAGGTTGTTAATGATAATTAAAAATGAATCGCAGGATTCTGGCAGTAAAGAATAACTCTTTTAATTATTTTCTTACCAAGGATGGTGTGGAAAACTAAGTTGTCCATGGAGATTTTATCTTCAGCTTGCTTTCCATAATCTGGGAGTAGAAGAGCTTCTCCACCACCATGTTTTCTGGCTGGAAGAGAAGGCAGAGAGCAAGGCAAGGGAAGAGAGTAAGTGTTCCTCTTTGAAATAAAGGGATTAAAGGTTAAATATAATCAGATAAAATCTTATCTTCTTATGAAGCCTTCTCAGACTAGTCTATGCAATATAGTAACCCTCATCTCATTTACTTTTTTATAGTTTATATTAAAGTTTCATTTATATACAGTAAAATTCACACATGTTAAGTGTACACATTGATGATTTTCTACTTTTTAAATTTCAATATTCATCAATCCTTTTTATCTCTAAAGTTACATCCAAATATATGTTTTATTTTGGATATTCTAAAGAAATTTTTTCTCACAGAAGGAAAAGTATTTGCAAATCCACTCAGACTAGGTTTTAAACAGGTGCAGTATGAAAATGTTGAATGGTCTTCTCCTTCTCTGTTCTTTCTAGAAACTGCACCACATCACAAAATGTCTATTGTAATGTCTGGTTTCTACCTTTCTCTGCTCTATTTTCAATAATTATTTCTTTTCTTGTGCTTATTGTATAAGTCCCTATTTCTCCTTTCTGAGAGAGAGGCTAATTTTCCCATTTATCTGGTGATTATTTTAACAATGAAAACAATATTATTCAAATTTTTCTATGAAGGAAGATTATTGGATGCAAAACTTGGTGGACACCAACAGTGTTTTAAGTGGAGTATGAGCCTGAGGTACTTCTAGATAAAAAGGTAGAGGATTGTTTCCCAACCTGAGGACACCCTATATTTAATCTTAAATTAATACACTTTAAGGAGCACAGCTTGATCAAGGCAAGATGACTAAACTAGGAGATAGAATACCTGGCCTAATTGTCAATAGCTCCTGAGTTAAGATACGTGACATATAATTGCGATACAAAGTAACAATAGAAACCTTTCTAGAAAGTTGTAAGAAAAGTTCACATGAGGGTGAGATAAATTCCAGCTGCTGGCATCAAGGAAAGTTCCATGGAAAAGTATCATGGTATCTGAGACGGAACATGGTGCTTTTTAGAAGCTGGACACTTGGAGATGGAAAAACAAGCAAAGAGAATAATGTGAGGAAACACAGAGACCAGAAAATATAGGGTATATATAGGCAGCTTTGGATATTTTTTTCTGGAATATAGGTTGTAATGGAGGCAGTAAAAGGGGGGAGGATGGGAAGATAATTTGGGACAAGATCATGGGATGGACAGATGTTTCTCTTTAAAACCCCAGCCTCACATGATCATACTCCTTCCATCCCTTGGCTTCCCTTTGCTTACTTGAGTCATGCTGTTCCCTTTAAAACTAACTTGGCTAAATGCTAAGAGAAGCCAATAAAGAAACCAAATGGCCACATGAAAAGTGCATCTTAGAATGGGTACAGGCGATTGCACTAATGTACACAGCTATGATTTAACAATAAAAAAACATTTTTTTAAAAGAAAATATGTTCAACATTATTAGCCATTAGGGAAATGCAAATTATAACCAACTATAAACCTACTGGTATGGTTAAAATAAAAAATAGTGACAACACCAACATTTAGTGAGGATGCACAGAAACTGAATCACTCCTATCTTCCGGGTGGAGTGTAAAATGGTATAGCTACTCTGGAAAACATTTTGGCAATGCCTTAACAAACTAAGTAAGCAACTACAACTCAATCAAGTAATTGCATTTCTGGGCATTTATTCCAGAGCAATGAAAACTTATGTTCACATAAAAATCTATGCAAAAATTTTATTGCTAAAAATTTGGGGGAAAGACAGATATCCGTAAATGGGTAAATGGTTAAATAACCCATAGCATAACTGTACCATAACAATGATAAAAAGGAATACACTATTGATATATGCAAAAACTTGAATGGATCGCAAAGGCATCTTGCTGAGTGAAAAAGCCAATCTCAAATGGGTACATGATGGATTTTTCAACATATAATATTTTTGAAAGGAGTATTTTTGAGATACAGAGAATAGATTGGTGATTGCCAAGGGTTAGGAATGGGCATGGAAATGCGGGAGGGAAGTAAGTGAGGTTATATGATGAATCCTTGTGGTGGTAAAGAAGTTCAGTATCTTGACTCCTATGATTCTGTGATAACACACACACACACACACACACACACACACACACACATGAGCGCAGGTAGAACTAAGGAAATTTGAGTAAGAGCAGTGAATTGCACCAATGCAATTTCCCAGTTGTGATATTATACTATACTTTTGTGAAATGTTACCATTAGGGGAAACTGGACAACAGGTACCTGGGAACTGTCTGTATCATTTCTCACACCTGTGAGGGTGCGACATTTCAATAAATTATTCAATATTTCAATTATTTCAATAAAAATTTCAGATAAAACATCCCCATGGCACAAAGTTCTCAATACCTATTGTCCAAACTGTGGAAACTAACATCAATCCTAAAAAGGCAGGCATTTCTTCATAGTCCCTTGAACTGACCTCTACCACCCTAATTAATCATCACATGGTCGGAGTCATCTTATTTTCCACCTTTCAGAAACTGGATGATGAGTTCTCTTTTTAGACATCTGAAAAAGTCCAGGTTCTAACATTGCTAGCTACTCAGGACTCTTTCATTTAGTTCTGGTTTTTATTTTTATTTATTTTATTTATTTTATTTTATTTTTTGAAGCAGAGTCTCACCTGTCATCGTGGATAGAGTGTTGTGGCATCATAGTCCTTGAACTCCTATGTTCAAGTTGTTGTCCTGCCTCTGCCTCCAAAGTAGCTGGGACTACAGGTGCCCACCACAAGGCTAGTTTTTCTATTTTTAGTAGAGACAAGGTCTTGTTCTTCCTTAGGCTAATCCTGAATTGTGGAGCTCAAGCAATCCACCTGCCTCGGCCTCTCAGAGTAGTGAGATTACAGGTATGAGCCACGCCACTGCACTGGATCCACCTCTTTCATAGCTGATTGAAAAAAACAAAAACGAATGGCTATCACTTCCAGGTGAGATCTGATCCCCAGGTGTGGCAGCCAGGAATGCACACTCCTTAGATCTCTCTTTATGAAAGAACTTGCTGTTCATCTGCAAGGAGAACAGTGAGCTTACACCCTCCAAGTGTAGTACCTTCAGGAGCTGCCTCAGTGTTTGAGGTGAAAAGATACTCTTCCCAGGTGGTCTCCAGTCAATGATTGGGCATGGCATGATTGCTGGTGCCTGGCTTTTTCTGTCTAATGTGGGAAGTCTTTGCTCCACAGATCCTTATTGGGTTTGTTAAGACTTTTTCAAATTTGTGATTTGATCTGAAGCTATCTCTACTAAATCTTGCCCTCTTTCCTTTCACAGGTATTATATCTGTATTCCTAACTCCTTCTTAAATCTGCCTCCTGATACCCAAACTGACCTACAATAAAAGTAGTTTTAAAACTCCTCCAGTTACAGACCCACAGTACAGCATTTCTTTATCTGAACGGTATCCATGACATCCATCCTGCAAGAATTATAAACATTCAGTAAGAGAAGGGTTATTCTTTCCTGTTGTTTGTTGTAATCAGTATGTCAGATGTTGTTCTAGCTTGTTAAGTTGGATTAGGGTGGTAGGAGGAACGCTGTAATGCACAGAGGCCAGTGGGATTAAAGAGTGGAGAGAAACAGTGAAGTTGATGTATTCATTAGGATACCAAGGTAGAAGTGAAAGTTCCAGTGTCTTCCACTAGCACCTGTCTTCTACTAAGAGAAGAGTCCCAGATGCTACATCTGACACCTACTTATTGGACGAGTTAAACCTTTTATTTCTTATTTTGAATTAAATGGTGATTTCATTAATGTCAAGGGTCTAAATCAACACAAACTTGGCTAAGTTCCCTCTCACTGCTCCAAAGAAATGTGTTGATTTAATCTAGTAACCTTACGGTTGTCTATAAAATCTATGATATTTTATCATTATTGCAAGAATAGTGCATGATTTTAATTTTTAAGAAACTCCAGAAAGCCCAAGTGTTCCTGGGAAGCATATACACATTTAAACAGAAAATAACATTCCATATTTTGGAAAAGGCATCCCCTTTACACACACTTCCCCTGCACGCTTGGGAAAAGGCTCCATTTATCTTACTCTACTTGACTTGTCAGATTTTTCTGACATGTCATTATGACCCTACTGATCACAACTGGAATTCATGCTGGCAGATTTTCTGGGCATAGTGGGTCAACTACTGAAATAAAATAACTGTTTGGTTAAAGTGTTTTCTTTTTTGTTCTGTTCTGAAGGCAAATTAGTACTATCAAAATTAGTTTGTTTTATGTAGTTGAACTTCTTTTACCTTCAGTTTTTTTATATTTTGCTGCTCATTTTCATTTTGAATTCATAATATTTATAAATAGTTAAGGTGGCTCAGCTCCAGTAACACTGTGGTTACAGTGCCATCTTCATACACCAAGGGTGCCGGGTTTGAACCTGGTCTGGGCCGGCTAAACAACAATGACAACTGTAACAAAAACTAGTTGGGTGTTGTGGTGGGCACCTGTAGTCCCAGGTACTTGGGAGGCTGAGGCAAGAGAATCGCTTAAGCCCAAGAATTTGAGGTTGCTGTGAGCTGTGATGCCACAGCACTCTACCAAGGGCAACATAGTGAGACTCTGTCTCAAAATAAATAAATAAATAAATAAATAAATAAATAAATAAATAAATAAACAAACAGTTAAGGTTTATTTTGGGGTAAAAAAGATGTAGGATTAAATTTCATTTTCTGAGGTAAATAGTTCCAGAAGGATCTAGACACTGGAAGGCTGGGTAACCTATTTTTACTGGCAATATACCTAGCTCTACTACTTCTAAATATGATGTCAAAAGCATCAAGGATATTTTAGCCACAGGGGTCTTGAGCTGACACTTAACTCTCAGACCTAAATCATTCTTTGATTTGTCTGGTCTTCCAACAAAGTTTTGAGTACCTGTTGCATGCCTGGCTTTGTTTAGGTATTGAAGTTGCCATGGTGAGTAAGACAATGCTGCCTTAACTGAAGCTTATACTTTAGTGGGGGGAAATAAATTATTAAATTCATAATGTTGGGTTTTGTTTTAGTGTGATGAAGAAAAATAGAGCAGGGTAAAAGGCTAGAGATATCTAAGGCATTGTTTTAGAAATTGCAGTCAGAACATTTTTCTCAGATGTGCCATTTGGGCAGGGACCTGAATGAAGGGAGAGTAAGCCATGAGGAGATATAGGGGAAGAGAAATAGGGAAAGAATGGTCCAGCCAATGGGAACAGCAAAGGTCCCAAGTTAGGGGTTGCTTGGTATGTCTGAAGTTTAGCAAGGAGATTGCCATGTTTGGAGCATAGTGAGGTTGGAGAAGTCAGCAGGAGCACGATACTGGAGGGTTCCAGGCCCTGGTAAATATAAGGATCATTTCTAAGCATGGCATTCCTATCATCTTTATCACCTTTATCAGTCAGTCATCACATTTGTCAACATTGTAGGGTCTAACCCCATCACCTTAAATTGCCTTTGGATTATTTAACATACATTTGCTAGGCATCTATTTTGAGTTAGGGACTGTGCTCAACATAAAATGTATACATATTTGTATATATATATATATATATATATATATATATATATATATATATATATATATATAATGTATTAATATATATAAATAATGCCTTGTCTCTGGCCCCTGACTGCTAACAGTCCAAGGAGGAAAAGCAGACATATCTGATAATCATCATTTGCTTTTTTTTTTCTTAGCATTAAGAATATGTAACAGAGGAAATGACCTGGAATAAAAACAAAAATGTTTTCTCTCTTCATAAATTCCCCCACTCTTTTGGGGAACTGAGTCCTGCATCCCTGCATGGGGCTGTGGTTCGGAGGGGCAGGGGAATGTCTTTTGTTGTTTGTGCTACAGGAAATGGTTCAGCTGAACTATGATGATGGAGATGGAGGCCCAGAGATTGGCTGATGGGGGCCAGGGATGAGGGGGCTTTCCATGTGGGTGGAGGTCATGGCTTTGTCTTCAGCAAAGATAGGATGATTAGCATCATTTACCTTTAGTTGAACAACAACTGACCCTCCCTTTAAAAAACTCTGTGTGTCAGGGCAGAGGCAAGATGGCTGACTGGAGCCAGCTTTCCACAGAAGCTCCCATCTAGAAGGAGAATTAAAGGACAGAAGTTTAGCAAGTAAACTGATGGTTTGGAGCTGAGCCAAAAGAGAAGGTTGAAAGATGCACATTAACCCTGCTGAGGTGAGCTGCCACCCCAAGGAAACAAACAATAGGTAAAAAATCCATTGCCAAGTGGACTGGAGTCCCCTCCCCCATGAGAACAGTTCATAGTACTCCATACAAACAAGTGAGCAGAGTTCAAAAGTCTTCCCATTTTATCCCATGGGAGAGACCCTCTAAAAACCAGACCTCCTTCCCCTACTAGGGTGCCAGGGCACTCTCCTGCCAGGCATAAAACTGTATAAAACTGTATATATTCTTTACCTATAATTCTGAACTCCCAGCACTCCCCTCCACTCTCACTTTGAGTTCTGGAAGCCTATCCCCCATGGAGTCCAGATTCTAGGGCATTTTCTTGAGAGGTGTGGACAGGGCATGGACTGCTGCTAGTCAGTGCTGATTCTGCAGGCATGGGAGTAAGGAGAATATGGTCAGCTGAGAGGGAACCATACAGGAGCAGTGGTGTCCTGAGGCACAGAGCAGCAGCCTCAGTGGCAACAATAGGGCTCACACCCCTGTATATTCCTGAGTCACACCCCCTGTCTCTCTGGGCAGCCAGAGGTGGCTGGGCATCTTCTCTGGTGGCAACCACTGGTGAAACAGATCTGGGACAGCAATGCAGACTCCATGAGTAAAGGACACAACTGAAGATCCCATTCATAAACAGATGGCTGAGATTTCAGAAATTGAATTCAGAATCTGGATTGCAAACAAGATTAATAGAATAGAGGAAAAGTTGGAAGTAGAAATTCAAGGTGCATTTCAAAAGGTGTCTCAAGAGTTCAACAAATTCAAAGACAAAATCACCAAAGATTTTGACATGTTGAGGAAAGAATTTGCAGCCCTCAAAGATCTGAAAAATAGAGTAGAATCCCTCTGTAACAGAATGGAGCAAGCAGAAGAAAGGATTTCTGACATTGAAGACAAAGCTTTAGAACGCTCCCAAACTCTCAAAGAGGAAGAGAAATGGAGAGAAAAAATGGATCATTCTCTCAGAAAGCTCTGGGATAATTTGAAGAAAACTAATATTCATCTCACAGGAATACTTGAAGGTCATGAAGTGGCTTTGCAAGGCACAGAGGCTCTTCTTCATGAAATTATGAAAGAGAACTTTCCAGACATGCCAAGAGACTCTGAAATTCAGATAACAGACAGTTTCAGAACCCCAGCATGACTCAACCTGAATAAGACATTCCCCAAACACATCATAATTAACTTCACTAAAGTTAATATGAAGGAGAAAATTATGAAAGCAGCCAGATGTAAGAAAACCATAAGCTACAAGGGGAAGAATATTAGAATGACTGTAGATCTTTCTGCTGAAATCTTTTAAGCTAGAAGAGGGTGGTCACTGACATTTAATCTCCTAAAACAAAATAACTTTCAATTCAGGATCCTGTGTCCAGCTAAACTGAGTTTCATTTATGTTGGAGAAATTAAATAATTTAATGACATTCACATGTTGAAGAAATTTGCCATTACTAAACTAGCTCTCCAGGATATTCTCAGACCTATCCTCCATAATGACCAGCGCAATCTTCCTCCACAAAAGTAAACCCACTCAGAAACTTTTGATCAAATTCCAACTTCCACAGTGGTGAAAGGATTAAAAATGTCCGCTGGACTTTTGAAAAACTCAATACCCAACATTCTACCAGGCTTATCAATATTCTCCATTAATGTGAATGGCTTAAATTGTCCTCTAAAGAGGCACAGGTTGGCTGACTGGATATAAAAACTCAGGCCAGATATCTGCTGCATATAAGAATCTCATCTTATCTTAAGAGATAAATATAGACTCAGGGTGATCATCCATATTCCAGGCAAATGGAAATCAGAAAAAAAGCAGGTATTGCAATTCTATTCGCAGATACAATAGGCTTTAAACCAACAAAAGTAAGGAAGGATAAGAATGGTCATTTCATATTTGTTCAGGGTAATACTCAATATGATGAGATTTCAATTATTAATATTTATGCACCCAACCAGAATGTGCCTCAATTTATAAGAGACACTCTAACAGACATGAGCAACTTGATTTCCTCCAGCTCCATAATAGTTGGAGATTTTAATACTTCTTTGGCAATGTTGGATAGATCCTCCAAAAAATGGTCCTCATCCTTAATCATCAGAGAAATGTAAATCAAAACTACTTTGAGATATTATCTAACTCCAGTAAGATTAGCCCACATCACAAAATCCCAAGACCAGAAATGTTGTCATAGATGTGGAGAAAAGGGAATACTTCTACACTGCTGGTGGGAATGCAAAATAATACGTTCCTTTTGGAAAGATGTTTGGAAAACACTTAAGAGATATAAAAATAGGTCTGCCATTCAATCCTGCAATTCTTCTACTAGGTATATGCCCAGAAGACCAAAAATCACATTATAACAAAGATACTTGTACCAGAATGTTTATTGCAGACAAATTCATAATTTTAAATCATGGAAGAAGCCCAAGTGCCCATCAACCCATGAATGAATTAATAAATGGTGGTATATGTACACCATGGAATATTATGCAACCTTAAAGAAAGATGGAGGCTTTACCTCTTTCAAGTTTACATGGATGGAGCTGGAACATATTCTTCTTAGCAAAGTATCTCAAGAATGGAAGAAAAAGTATCCAATGTACTCAACCCTACTATGAAACTTATTTATAGCTTTCATATGAAGGCTACAACCCAACTATAGCCTAAGAATATGGGGAAAGGAGAAAGGGAGGGGAGGGGGGAGGAGAATAGGTGGAGGGAGGGTAATTGGTGGGACCACACCTAGAGTGCATCTTACAAGGGTCCATGTGAAACTTACTAAATGTAGAATATAAATGTTTTAATACAATAACTAAGAAAAAGCCAGAAAGGCTATGTTAACCAGTGTGATGGAGATATTTCCAATTGTATATAAACTCGGTGCATGGTACCTCATGATTACATTAATGTACACAGCTATAATTTAATAAAAATAAATAAATAAATAAAAACTCTGTGTTTCTGCTCATGTTCAGGAAATTTGGTACTTTAGGATGAGAGTCCCTCATTTTTCCTCCTTTGTAAAGTAATAAACTTGTCTTTCCTTCTTGTCAACCATTTGTCACATTCTTCTTATATGGCCTCAAGGATAGGTGCTGAGTTTTTGGTAACAGATCTTGGGAGAAGTATTAGACACTACGGGAATGCTTTTTGCTAATTTTGTCATCTTAAGTAAGGGATTGCAGTATTAACATCCCACAAAAATAATTTCCCACATTTTTACAGTGTTTACTGTTTATCATGTATTTTGCATTATAGCCCTAATCCTGACCCAAATGAGATAACTTACAAACATTTAACCCAGGGGTCCTTAAACTTACGTCCCACAGGCCACATGAGGCAGTGTGATTATATTTGTTCCTGTTTTGTTTTTTTACTTCAAAATAAAATATGCACAGTGTGCCTAGGAATTTGTTCATAGTTTGTTGTTTGTTTGTTTTTTTTAACTGTAGTCTGGCCCTCCAACAATCTGAGGGACAGTGAACTGGCCCCCTGCTTAAAATGTTTGTGGACCCCTGATTTAACCCAAGGCCTGGCACTTAGCAGACACATAGTAAATGGAAATTTACCCTTTCTTCACAACCATCTGAAGGTTTCTCAGATTGGTAGCTATGTTCAGCGATTTAGTAATGAGTTCATTGCTAAATAACCAATAAATAGCTAAGCAAAGACCTTGGGTCTAATTCTTATTCCACGAACAGAGAAGTGCTCAGGTTATTGCATACTATGGAGGGACTGGTATTGGATTTGTCAAGATTTGTGTAGAAATGAGCAGTAATCTCAATACAGGGACCTAAAATAGCTACATATTGCACTTTATGAGAACTAGAAAAAGGATTGAGGGAAATAAAATTTTTCCAAATTTAGCACACACCAGTAAATTATCTGATTTGGTGGCAATTATTTTTTGCAAGGGAATTCCAGTGTACAGGAGAGTAGTAAGGTTGAGCACCATCACTGCCTGGCTAAATGCTTCCCCAAATGATGTCTTCAGCCTCCAGAGACACCACAAAGGGTTCCTGGGCAAGAGTATATGTCTATATTCTATGGATGCTTCCTATCTTGATTTTACAATTTGTCATTTTACTAGGTTAATTGGAATTTTAGACATGTAAACACTATCATTGGAAGGAGATCAAAGAAATACCTCAAAAGCCTTGCTCTTTTGGTTTGCATATCAGTTTACCATAGCGGAACTTGGTTTAGATGAATTTGAGTTACAAAGTTCAGCATTATGTGGTCACTTGATACTTGGATGGAAATGTGTACCAGTACTCAAGGGTTACAGCTGAGAGGATTGGCATGAGGAATTCTTTAAGGCTGCAAATCTATCCTTAAACAGACATTTTCCCACCAGCTTTTTTGTAGAATCACCCATTGCGTGCAATGCCTAGAGAATCACAGGGACTCCATGGGACTTGGGAGAGTGTTGAGCACAACTTCTAGCAGTTGTTTCTTCTGTATTCTATTTCTCTCTCGGACCAGTCAAGATCATTTGGCCTTGGGTTTGGTTTGTTCTTCATTTTCTAGTTCTTTAAGGTGTAATATTATGACATTGGAGAAGGTCTATTTGAGTTGAGACAACTTGGGGTTGTATCAGAGTCATGAAAGGAGTGTATCAGAATCTTTGGTGATATTTGGGAAAATTTCAATTATGATATCTTCTAGTAGGGCTTCCATTCCTCTGGGGCCTTCTTTCCTTCTGGGATACATATAACTTCATATAACTTGGATGTTTGAATGTTTCATGAAGTCCCATAATTCTGTCAGTGAACCTTCTGCTTTCTCTCTTCTATTTCTTTTTCTTCTTTCTTTCTTTTTTTTGCAGTTTTTGGCCAGGGCTGTGTTTGAACATATGGGGCCAGTGCCCTACCACTATGAGCCACAGGCGCTGCCCTTTCTTTTCTGTTTCTTTAACTGCCTGAGTTACCTGAAGAGATTTATCCTCTACCTCTGAGATTCTCTCTTCTGCATGGTCTAATCTGTTATTGATAATTTCTATTGCATCTTTCAGTTCCCTGATTGCTTCAATTCCTTAAGTTCTGCTATATCATTTCTATATTCTTCATACCATTCAACTCTTATTTTATTCCATTTTTGGATTTCCTTTTTTTTTTTCTAATTTCTCAGCAATTTTTTACCTTTCATAGTTTAAATTTTCTTTATGTCATTTCTATAATTTCTTTATAAGTGGAAAGAACTGCAGTAGCTGCCTCATGATTCCTTTGGGGGGGAGTTGCTCTGTTCTGGTTTTAAGAAACATAATGACTTTCATCCGTCCTGAACATATACATATATTGAACTGGAAATTTTGTCTTCTAAATGCCAAATTTGAGAATTGTCCAGGGTGCTGAAGTAACTTGCCTAAGTTTGACTTCTAGTACTGGCAGGTGTTTCAGCCATAATGAAATAAAGAAAACCTTGGACAGCTCTCAAAACCTAAGAGGTGAAGGAAGTCAATGAATAGCTAAAGATAAATTTTATGAGTTTTTTTTTTTTTTTTTTATTGTTGGGGATTCATTGAATCCCAGGTTGCACTGATTGCATTTGTTAGGTGAAGTCCCTCTTGCAATCGTGTCTTGCCCCCAAAAGGTGTGGCACACACCAAGGCCCCACCCCCTCCCTCCTTCCCTCTCTCTGCTCTTCCTTTCCCCACCCCTCCCTCCTTTCTCTCTCTGCTCTCCCCTTCCCCCACACCCACCGTGTACCAGTATTCTTTTCCTTCTCAGTAGCCAAGCATGATAATCAGCAGGTATATGCGCTGTATATTATGATATTGGAAGCTGAGGTAATATGTTCATGTCATTTGCCCACTTTTAAATAAGATTTTGTTGTTGTTGTTGGTTTGAGTTCCTCGTAAATTCTGAATGAGTCCTTTACCAGATGTATAGTTTGTGAATATTTTTCCCATTCTGTAGGCTGTCTATTACTCTGTTGATTATATCTTCTCCTGTGTAGAAGTTTTCGATTTAATTCAATTCTATTTATTTATTTTTCGTTTTGTTGCATGTATTTTTGGCATCTTAGTCATGAATCATTTGCCTAGGCCAATGTGCAGAAGAGTTTTTCCTATGTTTTCTTATAGTATTTTTATGGCTCCAGGTCTTACATTTAAGACTTTAATCCATCTTGAGTTAATTTTTGTATGTTGTGAGAGACAGGGATCTATTTTATTCTTCTGCATTTGACTATCCATTTATTGGGTAGAATGTACTTCTCCCAGTATTTGTTTGTTTGCTTGCTTCATCAAGCATCAGTTTGTTGTAAGTCTGTAATTTTCTTTCTGGGGTCTCCGTTCTTCTCCATTGATCTATTTGTCTACTTTCATACCAGTACCATATTGTTTTGGTGACTATCATCTTGGAGAATAATTTGAAGTAAAGTTTTGTATTATATTGGATGAATAAGCAGGAAGAGTGTTGGGAGACTTCTCTTTCTTTCTTTAGCATGCTGGGATCTTTCTTTTCTTTTTAGTGTTTTTGTTTTGTTTTGTTTTGTTTTTTTGAGACAGAGTCTTACTTTGTCACCCTCACTAGAGTGCCATGGTGTTACAACTCACAGCAACCTCAAACTCTTGTCTTGGGCTCAAGCAATTCTCTTGCCTCAGCTTCCCAAGTAGCTGGGACTATAGGCGCCTGCCACAATGCCTGGCTATTTTTAGAAATAGAAATAGAAATTTCTATTTAGAAATAGAATAGAAATTTTTAGGTCTTGCCCTGGCTCGGGTTGGTCTCAAACCCCTGAGCTCAGGCCATCCACCCATCTTGGACTCCCAAGTGCTAGGATTACAGACTTTTTTGTTTTTATCTATCCTTTTCTTTAAGCCTGTGATCTCTGAGACTAAGCATTCCATTCTTGGTCACATACTTCCTTATTTTCTTTTGCTTCTCCATGCTCATGCCACACTCTTATTTCTTCTGGAATCACCCAGTTCTCACCTTTTGACAGTCATGTGGATTCTTGTGCTTTTGATGCTATAATTACAGCTGTCATACAGGATGATTACACATCTGTTTGAAAGGCACCTTTAAGTAAATGTTGCATATGCTATTTAGCTTGTATTCCAAGCATCCTAAACATCCCTCTAGATGGGCTGACAATCCATCTCACAGTTGTGTCATCACACAGTAAAAGGCAAATAGGAAATTAACTTTATTTTTATTAATTTCACCCTAAGAGCACTTGAGAAACATTCTATTTTTGAAGCTGCTTTTCAAATATCCAGTAATGAGGTATATTCAGATGTACTCTTTCCTTTGACTCAAATATTGACCCCTATTATTTTTAAGTGTGTGTTATTCAAAACAGATGCTTTAACTTATGCCTCCAGGTATTCCTGTAAGAATTTTTGATTATTGCATCTTTTTTGATGGTCAGAAGTTAAGGACCTGTCTAAAGCAATCTATGCTGAAAAGCAGCAGAATGATATACAAACCATCTTGTCATCTTTCTAAATAGTTTAAAGTTCAGCAAGGCTACTGGCCAGAGAGGAAAAAATCCACATCTGAAATATTTAAAGAGAGAGATATGTTTAAGTTAAGGAATTGAAAAATGGAATAAAAACGAATATTACAAGGCTAGGCGTGGTGGCTCACACCTATAATCCTAACACTCTGGGAGGCTGAGGCAGGTAGATTGCCTGAGCTCATGAGTTCAAGACCAGCATGAGCCAGAGAAAGATCTCATCTCTAAAAAAAATAGCCGGGCGTTGTGGTGGACACCTGTAGTACCAGCTACTTGGGAGGCTGAGGCAAGAGAATCATTTAATCTCAAGAGTTTGAGGTTGCTGTGAGCTGTAACGCTATAGCTGTCTAGTGAGAACGACAAAGCGAGACTCTGTCTCAAAAAAAAAAAAAAAAAAAGAAATGAATATCACCCTCCAAATCTGTCAAGTGTTTACTGGGCACACCAAACAAAAAGAATTAGGTTCATCTCATTTTTTCCCATTTGATTAAAGTGTGCATGTAGTAGCTAAGATATTTTTTTCAGTTATAAACTAGCTGAAAAGAGACAGCAAGTGATAGTACATTGTTAGGGGAATTCATCACACAATAGCTTAGATGCTGTTCCTCAGTGAAATTTGATTTGGTTGAAACATAGCAAACAGATCTGACGTGGGTTCAAACTAAAACTGGTTGTGGAAAGCAGGAGGAGAACATTCACCCCTGAAGGGAGAACTCCATGGGAAGCCAACTTCTTACAATAAGAATTGTCTGAGAGGAAGATAATTAGTTGTATGATTTTTTTTTTATTATTTCATGATGTTAGGGGGACACATATTTTGTTTACATACTTTATTTTTATACAGATTAAGTAAAAATTATACATATAAGTGTACACTTTACCCAGATAGTGTACATGGTACCCAATAGGTGTGAAGTTACTCCTCCCCTCTTCCCTCCTCGCCTCATATTGATTTTCACTGAGATTTACTTCCATATGTACACTTAAGTGTTGACTGATTAGTTCCATTTGGTTTTGAGCACATGTGCTTGTTTCTCCATTCTTGTATTGTTTCACTTAGAAGAATGGTTTCCAGTTCCCTCAAGGTTGTTGCAGAAGATACTAGATCACCATTTTTATGGCTGAGTAGTACTCCATAGCATACATAACCACATTTTATTAATCCACTCACATATTTGTGGGCACTTGGATTGTTTCCATGTCTTTGAAATTGTGAATTGTGCTGATATAAATATTTGCCTACAAGCGTATGATTGTAATAATAGATAGCATGAAAATTTGCCAGACTGTTCCATCACCCATCATGGAACATGTGCCACAGAGAACAAACAAGTTACAGTACAACCTCTGCATGTTGACCACCCAAGGGACTGTAACGAACTGGTCAACATACAGAGGTGGTTAACATAAGGAACTAGGACTACTGTACTGATATGTACATGTGGTGCATATCCAGTCTGTAAAAATTAGGTCAATGTAAGGAGGTGGCTAATGTAGAGAGGTGTTCACTATGAAACTTCTACTGTATTTTAATTTTCATTAATTTCCCTGGGTCTGGACGGGCACCATCAGCATCTAGCTCCTTTAATCCCCCTTCTCTATGCCTAGGCTCACTTTTTACTTTTTTTCCACCTTGTATTTCACCAGGAGAACTTTTTTATCCTCAATTAGTTTCCATTGTACTAAATTATAAACACAATCCAATCCTTCTTTCTGCAGGAATCATACTGATTTTCTTGATAGAATTTTTGCTACTTCTGATATCATTGTCCACCCATTTGTATAATAATTCAGGTGCTATTAGTCTGTTAGTACAGGTATGATGGGTAAAAATCCATTTAAGGATAATTTTGTTAATTAAACACTCAACAGGAAATTTTATCTCTCTTGTATCCTTGCTTGCTTTCTTATTTTCTGTGTCATCTTCATGCACTACTCATAGTGTAACTTCCCTCCCTTTACTCTCCTTGTAGGGCAGACTCTTGGATTTTTAGAAGTCAGACTTGTTTTTACCTCCCAAGGCAGGCATAACCACGAGCTTCAAGTCAAGCACTTTTATATTTCCCAACTCCTTGAATAATTTCTAAATATAATTCTACAGAATATTCAAGTAGCACTCTCTGACATTTCAAATACAAAATACATCTTCAGTGAACCTGGTGTTAATGATAACATAGTAGTCATTCACTGAATTTCCAATTATTTTTTTCCATTTCAGTCTAAAACTATATGAGACACACAAAGGGTGGAAAAAACAACTGTGTTCTTTATCTGAAGACATCACAGTTGACAGTAATGCAAAAGCCAAACCATTAACCTTTCTGAAGAGCCCTTTTCTTCTTGACCTTGTTGTTTTCTGTTATTTTCAATCTTGGAAACCTCTGATGCTTCTGCCTGTAGGGCTTTGGTGATGGGGAAAAGGCCTGGAGTAAATCCAGAGAGTCTGTAATGACCTGGGCAGTTTCCTTAGAGGAGGCTAACTAACTCTTGGTGTATAGAGTGCACTTCAATTCTGGGTCATTTCGGCAAAGTTCTGGTTTGGTTTACACTGTATAGAACAAACACATGGGGGCCTTGGAAAGTTGGGGAGGCTCTGGCCAAGATCTTATCCTTTCATATCTCCTGAAATTCTGAAATCAGTCTGACCTTATGGTTACTGGGAGGCCCCAAAGCAACCTTTGGGTGTGGAGCTAGTTTTGCCTGGAGGCCTAGCTAGAACCAAGCAAACCTCGTATAATTCATATGTAGATTGTAGTTCTTAGACCTAAGGGGAAGCTGAAGGACAGTATCATGGGATGATGCCCAGCAGCAAAAACCCAATAGATCACCCTAAGAGTCATCATTCCTAAGCACCAAACCAATGAAGGAATGTGCTCAAGAGTTAGAAGGAGGAATATGGCCCGGCAACTTTCTTATGCTGACAAGGGGGTAGTTCTAAAACATCTGATTTGCAGTATGTAACACATACCTACACAGAATAATTCACAAACAACCATGTATGTCGTGGGATAGAAACACCCACCTTGAGGGTAAAACATTCAACATAGTTGAAGCTCATGTTCTCCAATTGTCTCTCTCTGTCACTCAGAGGTAATCATGATCCTTAATTTCCCATGTATTTTCCTAAAATAAATTAGGTATAATATTTGTGGAAAGTTATATCATTCATATATTAATATATGCTATCATTTTGTATGAATTCTTCTGTAACATACATTTTTTTCATTCAGGATTGTTAGGATATTTAAGGTGATACATGTAGCACTGGTTTATGTTTGTTATGGTTTATGTTTGTTAACCAGCCATGCTTTTTATGCTGTAGTCCTAGTTATGGGGATGAAGGGAGGAAGGGAGAAGGAAGGAGCCACTTAAGGGCCCTGACCTGTTGTGGACAGTCCAGATTGTGCACTTAATATCCCAAAGTGGTGACCTGATTCCCCCATGGGTCAGCTGCAAGAGGGGCAGCGGCATCCAGCTGACAGAGGAAGCTAATTATAATAAAGGAAACTACATTTGCATAGAGAACCAGGAATCAACTAAATGTTAATAACCTTTCACAGTAAATTTTTAAAAACCACAAAAATAAATATTTAATCAATGCATGTTTACTGATTTAAAGAACAAATTTTTTGAGATAGGTACATCAATATTTCAAAACTTAGGCAAGTGCTATGGGAAAAAATGGCCTAGTTAATTTTTCTCTCCATTGTTTCTCCACCTTTTCAGGGTCTTCTGTGTTCTGTCCCAGCGGATCTGATTCCTGCTCTGTAGCACTCTCTGAAGGATTGAAGTTGAGCATCATTAGTGAAACTCAGCTGCTGTCTCACTGCATATCACTGCAAAAGGCTTTAGAAATCTTGTTCGGTTAAAACAATAATGACTTTTTTGGAATGCAATGCCAGTGGAACCTGTTTTCTGTATAGTCTGAAAAAGTACCTAGCCACCATCAGCGATTCTGCAGAGACCATATAAAAACTACTCTTCACCAAACAACCAAGTGATTCTGGGTTGGTCAGGAGGAGCCTTAACAGCTATAGCTATCAATTTACCTTCTGAAAGATTCAATCACTGCTGCTTAGAGCTGCTGTTGAAATACCATGTCTAAGAACTCGGAGTTCATCAATCTGTCATATTTATTAGATCATGAGAAGGAAATGATCCTGGGAGTCCTAAAGAGAGATGAATATTTGAAAAAAGTGGAAGACAAGAGAATAAGGTAGTATTTTTTTTTTTTTTAATCTTTTCAGCCCTCCTTAGCTGCTTTCTTGTTTGTTTGAAGCAATTTAGATCAGAAATAACTCAAATGCAACCATACTGAAGATGGATGCTGGTCCTTTGTGGGTTCCCAGCATTAGCCCACATTTTAGAAAACATCTTCAGAACTTCAGAAAGATAGAATTGAGCTAATAATATGGTGTCGATGAAGGCCAGGCGTGGTTTCCTCATGAGTAAGACAAGGATAATAACAGTACACACTTCATAGGATTGTTGTCAAGATTAAGGAAGATAAAACCTGTGCAGTTCCTGAGTGTTCAATAAACATGAGCTAACATCTATTTGTAATGTTTTCTCAGATCAGTCTTAGTGGAGATTTGTCTCCACCATAGCTAGGGGGAAGAAGGAGATCTGGGGAGTGAAATTTTTCCATGGTACCCCAGAAATCACTGACATTTCTTAAAATAAGTTTCTGTGTGAAGAAAGTTGAATAACATGAGCACAGAGAGTTTTACATCCATTGTAGGCTGGCCTAATATTTATCTGGTTCTTCAGATATGACTTCACCTATATTTCAGCAAGCTTCATTCTGATTGGTTGGGTCATCTTATCTGGTCATTATCATTGTTCCCATTGGTTGCAACATCCATTGTGATTGGTTGCTGTCTGTACTGTAATTTGGTTATTACTTCTCACCCTAGAAGAAAGAAGCTGAAATTAAGTTCCCTCCATCGTGGCTGCCAACTATGCAATGTGTGGCGTTTGTGTCTTCTATGGCTCCCTGAACTAATCAGAAGCCTGTATTTATTTCAAGTGAGGAGAAAACTTAGATTATCTTCACATGTTGCAAAAATCTTTGATGTACCTGAAACAACTAGGATCCTTAGAGCTGAAAATACATTGTAATATTCTTTGTTGATAATCATGTCATAGGTAAGAGTTCAGAAGCTTAATTTCTGCTTTTCCAAGACATTAAACCAATCTTGGAGGAACAGAGGGGTTTTTTTCCTTGGAGGGTTAGGGGAGTTTGAGACAGAGTTTCACACTGTTACCCAGGCTACAGTGCAGTGGCATCATCATAACTCACTGCTACCTAAAACTCCTGGGCTCAAGCAATTTTCCTGTCTCAGCTTCCTTGGTAGCTGGGACTATAGGCATGCACCACTATGCAGGGATAATTTTTCTCAGTTATTTTAGAGATGGGATCTCAGACTGATCACTCCTAGCCTCACCCATCCTCCTACTTTGGCCTCCCAGAGTGCTAAGATTACAGGTGTGAGCCACCGTGCCTGCCCGTGAAACAAAGTTTTTGATGAAAAGCTTTTTATATCCCCAGAATTCAGGTAGCAATAAAACACAGTTAATGATTTTAAAGCAATCAGAAATAACATTCTTGACATTAGTAGTCTGGTCATAAGAAGTGGCTAAATTGTCTAATGCCCTGCAAAAAGTTATATTGTTTATAGACAGAAGGCATATTAACTAGTAATTGATGACATTCTCAGAGAAATTAAAAATCACTCCCTTTAAGAAGGATAAATTTAATAACCAGATCCTTGGGAATGCTGAAGTACAATGGATACGACTTTTCTCGGAATATTTGTTTCTGTCATCGTCAATAACTTTTAGTAATAATTGTCTTACTCCATCTTCCATTTTCTATTTTTCTTCATTTATCTTCTTTCCTTGTTCCCTATAAGTAAATTTAGCCAAATTGTGTGATATACAACGGAGCCGTCGAATCATTGATTTCTTTGGCTCTTTAACCTTTTTGAGACTAGCAAAGGAAAGGTATTTGCAGACCCAAGAGATACCTTAAAAGAATGTATATTTTTATTTCAGATTAATATGAGGGTACACACAATTAGGTTACAATGTTTGCATTTGTTAGGTAAAGTCCAAGTTGTAGTTGAACCCTTCACCCAGGAGGTGTGCCATATACCCTTACATTGTGCCCATTAAGTGAGAGATTACCATTCCCCCTCCCTCCCTTGTTCTCTCCCCTCTCTCCTCTCCCTCCTCCCACTTGAATTTAATTGGGGTTGTCTCTTGTGTAGGCATATAGAACATATATTTTTTAAAGCTATAGCTTGTTCCCTTCTTTCTTAACAAGTGGCAAGTATTTATTGTTTGGTCTGTACCGACTGCATTAAATGCTTTACCTTGTTTTGTTCTGAGCTCCTGAGATAGGAACTCACACCAGATGATTCAAGCTCTGCCACTCTTAACAAATTTGTGTATTGAGAAATCATACTAAAGTGGATGGCATGATGTTTCAAGTGTATGTATCACATATCCAGAGCTCAAATCTTAGTTGTATCATGAAATCTTTGTGTCACTTTAGACAAGATGCTACCATAGATAAATTTAGTTTTCTCACTTGGCAAAACAGAAATATTAGCTACCTTGTAAGATTGTTGTAAAGAATAAATGAGCTAATATTATAAAGAGCGTAGAGCAAGTGCTGGGATACAGGAAGCACTCAATAATTGCTGGCTATGATTATTAGCCCTATTGTTGGTTTGTGTTGCTCTTGATTTACTAGTTGTAGTGGACATTGTTAGTGTTCTACTCTGATCCCCGAGGTCCCTCTCGGTTCCTAGTTTCCACGTGCTTTACTTCTAAGGACTTTCACCTTCTATTCTCATTAAAGGATTACATTGGGTGACTGCAATTCTCCATAATAGAGAGCCACGAGGCCACAAGTGTCAGATAAACCGGATTTTAAACCAGGCAGCCCAAAGCCAATGGCAGACAGGTACAGGAGCCCCTTGCTTCAAGGCAGGACAGACTCTGAAATGCACCTTCATTTCTAGAGCTCCCCATGAGCTCATTCTGAGGCTGAACTTCACCTAAAAAATTACACCTTTGCTTACCTCCTCTCCCCCCTGCCTTCTCCTGTTTCTCCTCCTTCCTTCCATATTTCTCTTGAGAGCAATCCATAGATGTGTGTACACAAACCCACATTGAAGAATCAGTTTCTGGAAAACCCAGCCTGGGACACTATAAAGCTTTTATTACTGAGGATATTGGAATTTAACATAGTTTCAAGGGAAGTATAAGTATAATAAGTCTTGGTGGTGAGCATTAAAGTAAAGGATGTTGGGTTTATGTGATGTATAATTTAAGATCTTTCCAAATATATTTTTATGATAATCATTGAATTTTATATACTGGTAAATTTAAAAAAAGAGACACTACAACCCAGGCTTAAGCATCTTGGTCAGACAGAATGACTTTCTATAGATTTCTTAATCTCTCTCCCTTTATTATGAGTTTAAATACAACTTAAATCAGTCCAGGGTAGGTTCCTTTTGGCCCAGTAGGTCTACATGACAAAATTCTCCAAAGTTTTTTTTTTTTTTATCACATTCCTTATGCTATATACTAGGCTAGACTTTGAGAGAAAGGCAAGGTAAACAAAAGAAAAGGTAACCCCTCCTAGTATAGAATTCAGGGGCTCTGTGAACATGAATTGGGGAAAATTGTACCTTTCTTTTTATCAGTCTTAACTGAAATTCAGCATCTTCTTTAATTATAAGCGTAGACAGTGCATTAGTCTCCCCCTTATTCATGGGGAATACATACCAAGACCCACAGTGGATGATTGAAATCACAGATAGCACCACACTCTATACATAATAGGTAGGTTTTTTTTGTTTGTTTGTTTTTGTTTGTTTGTTTGTTTTTTCACAATCTGATGACCTAGAGGGCTACTAGGTGAGTGACTAACAGGCAGATAGTGTTTACATCATGCATACTCTGGACAAAGGGAGGACTCACATCCTGGGTCAGACAGAGTGGGGCTGCATTAGACTTTATCACAGTACTCAGAGCAGTTCACAATTTGAAACTTAAGAATTGTTTATTTCTGGAAATATTCGTTTAATATTTTCTGATTATGGTTGACCACAGGTAACTGAAACTGCAGAAAAAGAAATCACAGATAATGGGGACTACTGTTTTTATTTTATTTTGTTTTATTTTATTTATTTATTTATTATTTTTATTTATTTATTTTTTTTTTGAGACAGAAGTCTCACCTGGCTAAAGTGCTGTGGCCTGAGCTTAGATCACAGCAATCTTAAACTCTTGGGTTCACATGATTCTCTGCCTCAGTCTCCAGAGTAGCTGGAACTATAGCCATCCATCACAAAGCCCAGCTTATTTTCCTATTTTTAGTACAGATGGAGTCTCACTCTTGCTCAGGCTGGTCTCAACCCCTGAGCTTAAACAATCCAGGCACCTCAGCCTCCCAAAGTGCTAGGATTACAGGTGTGAGCCACTGCTCAACCCTGGGGGGACTATTAGCTATACCTCTGAATTTGTCATCAGGGAAGTCACAGAAATTGCTATGCCACATCATAGATGAATCAAATATCCCCAAATATCATTTATGCTCATCACTACTTACAAATTATTGTACTTTTTAGACCTACCCCAGGATTTTGATATTTAACATACAAATCAATAACTTATTATTGTGGTACAATTTTTGTTTTTAATATTTTAATAACTATATTTCAGTATAATTCGTTTCCTGTAGAAACCTGTGTACTGTATAATAAGCAAGGGGGGGAAATCCTGATTCTGAGAATGATCCATAAGCTTCACCAGACTGACAGGGGAGTCCAAGGCACCAAAAATGTTAATATGCCTGATATAGAAGATCACAGTCTAGTAGGGGAGACAGATACATAACAAACTAAAGACAATGAAAGACAGAGCAAAATAACCACAAACTAGAAGCATCACCCAGACATCAGCACAGGACACTGTCTTTGGGGATGGTATTAGTCAGGGCTCTTCACAGAAACAGAATAGAATATAGGTGGGTGGGTGGATAAATAGATACATAGATACATGGATAGATACATAGATACATAGGTAGATACATAGATACACAGATATGTAGATAGATACATAGATAGCTATATAGATACATAGATAGATATATAGGTACATAGATACACAGATACGTAGATAGATACATAGATAGATATTTATTATACCAAATTGGCTTATATAATACAGAGGCTGAGAAGCCAAGACCCAATGGTATAGTTTTATTCCAAGTCTAAAGGGCTGAAAACCAAGAGAGCTGATGCTGTAAGTTCCAGTCTAAGTCCAAAGGCCAAAAACAGAGAAAAATGATGTCCTATCTGGAGGACAAAGAGAATTCTTTCCTACTCAGCCTTTTATTCTATTCTGACCTGGCTTTCTGGGTATGGAGCACCTTCACTTAGTCCCAGAGTCCAGTCTTACTTTAATTAATGCCAAACTTTAGTGGCTATGTGGACTGTGGAGCACAATTGGGTATTGAGCCTAGGATATGGATTCAATACAATTTTTACACTCTTTCATTCTTGAATTTTCTTCCTTTCAAAGGACAACCTACTCAAACAAATAAACATGCAAACAAACAATAAATCCATGGCTTCCCAAACTTCAATTTACTAACTTTGAAGATCACTTTCCTCTTTGTAATCTTTATATTGAAGAAACTGATTAGAAGAATCTGAAAGTGATTTTGTGGCTCATGAAACTGGGTTGACCTATATGTGCTGATGTCAAAATACTCTTTAAAGACAATTGAAAACCAAGCTAAAATGTTATCTCCCCTGTGAAACCTTTCTTTCTTTCTTTCTTTTTTTAATTAATTAATTTATTTATTTATTTATTATAGATAAAAATATGCACCATAGATGTGGCTTTCTTTTTAATGTCAAATCAATATGAGGGTACAAATTTTTAGGTTACCTTGTTCTCACTTCCAAGGTAAAGTTCAAGTTGTAGAAGAGCCTTTCACCCAGGGGATGTGCTAAACAACCTCACGTTGTGCACAGTAGGAGAAATCCCTCCAATCACCCTCTCTCCTCTTGCCAATTGCCCCTCTTCCCTCTCCCTCTTCAGCCCTCTACCTTGCTACATTGTATTTGTGTTTTATCATTCATGTGGGTGCATAATTGCTTATATATTGGTTTCATATTAGTATTGAATACACTGGATTTTTTTTACAGTATTGAGATACTTTACTAAAAAGAATGTATTTCAACTCCATACAGGTAAACACAAAAGATGTAAAGTCTCTATCTTTTCTTATGGCTGAATAGTATTCCATGGTATACATATGCCAAAGTTTGTTAATCCATTTATGGGTTGATGGGCATTTTGGCTGCTTCACAACTTGGCAATTATGAATTGAGCTCCGATAAACATTCTGGTGTAAATGTGCTTGTGGTTAAATGATTTTTGTTCTTCTGGGTAGATACCTAGTTATGAGATTGAGGGATCAAATGGAAGGTCAACTTTTAGTTCTTTAAGACTTCTCCACACTTTTTTCCATAAATGTTGTATTAGTTTGCAATCCTACCAGCAGTATAGAAGGGTTCCCCCTCTTTCCACATCCACACCAGCATCTGCACATTTGGGACTTTGTGATGTGGGCTAATCTTACTGGAGTTAGGTGATATCTCAGAGTGGTTTTCATTTGTATTTCTCTGGTGGTTAAAGATGACAAGCATTTTCTTATGTTTTTGTTGGCCATTCGTCTGTCTTCAGAGAAGTTTCTATTCAAGTCTCTTGCCCACTTATGAATGGGGTTGTTTGCTGTTTTCTTATTGATTAATTTGAGTTCTCTGTAGATTCTAGTTATCTGACCTTTGTCAGATTCATAACATGCAAAAATCTTCTCCCATTCTAAAGGCTATCTGTTTTCAGTGTTGCTATAATTGCCAGAGGGGTCTTCCTCATAAAATCTTTTCTCAAGCCAATCGTGTTAAGTGTTTTCCCACAATCTCTCCTTGAATTTGAATTCTTTGTGTCTTAAATTCAAATCTTTTACCCAGCGAGAATCAATTTTTGTCAATGATGAATGGTGTGGGTCCAGTTTGTTTTCTAGGCTAACCAGTTCTCCCAGCACTATTTATTAAATAGGATTCCTTCCCCCAGTACATGCCTTTGTTAGGCTTATCAAATATCAAATGATGATATGTGTCTTAGTTCATCTCTAGATTCTCTATTCCATTCCATAAATCTATGTATGACTCTATTTTGGGGTTTCTACCATGCTGTTTTGATCACTGAAGACTTGTAGTATAACCTGAAGTCTGGTAGTGTGATGCCTCCAAATTTGTTTTTCTTTCTAAGAATTATATTGGCTATTTGAGGTTTGTTCTGGTTCCATATAAAACAAAGTACTTTTTTCCCAAGATCTTCAAAGTATAACATTGGTGCTTTGATGAGGATTTAATGAAATCTGTGGATTACTTTTGGTAGTATAGACATTTTAGCAATGCTGATTCTTCCCAGTCACAAGCATGTTATGCTCTTCCATTTGTTAACAACTTCTGCTATTTCTTTTCTCAAGGTTTCATAGTTCTCTTTATAGAGATCTTTCATGTCCTTTGTTAGATATATTCCCAGGAATTTCATCTTCTTTGGAGCTAATGTAAAAGGGATAGAATCTTTGATTTTATTCTTGGTTTGATGGCTATTGGCCTATATGAAGGCCATTGATTTGCAGGCATTGATTTTGTATCCCAGGTTGCTGCTATATTCTTTGATAAGTTCTAAGGGCTTTGTAGTTGAATCCCTGGAGTTTTCCATGTATAAGACCCTGTCATCCACAAAGAGCGAGAGTTTGACCTCCTCTTTCCCCATTTGAATACCCTTGATCTTCTCTTGTCTGATTGCAATGGCTAGGACTTCTCTCCCTATGTCTAGTTCTAGATCCAGGTGGAAATGTTTTCAGTTTTACTCCATTCAATATTATATTGGCTGAGGGTTTGTTGTAGATACCCTCTATCAGTTTAAGAAATGTCCTGTCCCACACAGCCTATTTTCCTAAGTGTTGTTATGAAAGGATGATGGATATGGTCAAAAGCCTTTTCTGCATCAATTGAGAGAATCATATGATCTTTGTTTTTTATTTTATTTATGTGGAGAATTACATTTATGGATTTACATATGTTTAACCAACTTTGAATCCCTGAGATAAAATCCATTTGATCATGGTGTATAACTTTTTTAACGTGTTGCTGTATTCTGCTTGCTAAGATATTAATGAATATTTTTGCATCAAAATTCATTAATGATATTGGTCTATAGTTTTCTTTTTTAGTTGGTTCCCTTCCTGGTTTTGGGATCAGGGTGATATTTGCTTCATAGACGTGGTGGAGAGGATTCCTTCCTTCTCTGTGGTTTGGAATAGATTATGCAATACAGGAACTAGCTCCTCTTTGGAGGTTTGGTAGAATTCTTGGGTGAAACCATCTGGTCCAGAGATTTTTATTTTTGGATGATTCTGCATAGTTGATACAGGTCTATTCAAAATTTATAATTTTTTCTGAGTTTAGGAAGATGGCATGCTTCCAGAAATTGGTCCGTTCCCTCTACATTTTCACATTTCTGGGCATAGAGTTGTTATTTTATTTGTTTGTTTGTTTTTCTTTTGTTTTTTGAGACAGAGTCTCACTTTGTCACCCTCGGTACAGTGCCATGGTCTCATATATCACAGCCACCTCAGACTTTTGGACTCAAGCAATTTTCCTGCCTCAACCTTCCAAGCACCTGGGACTACAGGCACCTGCCACAACACGCAGCTATTTTTAGAGACAAGGTCTCACTCTCTCTCAGGCTGGTTTCGAACCTGTGATCTTAGGAAATCCACCCACCTCACCCTCCGAGAGTTCTAGATGTATAGGCACGAGCCACTGCACTAGGCTGGGCATAGAGTTTTTTGTAGTCATTATTGAGGATCTTTTGTATTTCTGTGGTATCTATTGTTATTTCCCCTTTATTATTTCTGATTAAAGTTATTAGCAATTTTACTTTTCTGTTTCTGGTTAGTCTGACCAAGGGTTTATCAATTGTATTAATCTTTTCTAAGAATCAACTTTTTTGTTTCACTGATCTTCTGAATGATTCTCTTTTTTTAAAAAAAAAATTTCATTTAATTCTGCTCTAATTTTGGTTATTTCTTTTCTTCTGCTGGGTTTGGGGTTGGATTTCACTTCCTTTTCCAGTTGCTTGAGATGGCCCGTTAGGTTGGTGATTTGCTCTCTTTCTGTTTTCTTGATGAAGGTATCTAATGCTATAAATTTCTCTTAGGCATGCCTTTGCAGTATCCCATAGGTTTTGATATCTTGTGGCTTCATTATCATTTTGTTCAAGAAATCTAATGATTTCTTCTTAATCTCGTCTTTGACCTTTTCAATTTGTATCTTATTCATAATTGATTACTTCTTATCCTACAGTTTCCTAAAATATCAATTTGTACCTCTGTAGCACAGTGAAAACAATTATGGCAATAACTAGCACCAAAGATTTTTCCATTTTAATAAAATTTGTTACATGTCTAAAATTCTTGTGTTAATGGTTTTGGAGGATATCAATGAAAAAAGAATAAGCTCCCTGTCTTGTCTGGCAAAAACAAAGTAAGGAATAGCCGTAAGTGGTGAGATGCAAGGGGAGTGAGTTGGGATTAGCTATGAAACTCACAAAAGTGTGAGAAGGGAGGCTCCAACCAACTTTATATGAACCCCTGAGATGGTTAATCATATGTGTCAACATATCTAGGCCAGTGGGTGCCTGTATATTTAGTTAAACATTATTTCTGGAAGTTTCTTTGAAAGTGTTTCTGAATAACAATAACATTTGAATAAGTATACCAAGTAAAACATATTGCCTTCACCAGTGTGTGTGAGCCTTTGAAGGTAGTAATAGAATAAAAGGCTGAGTAGAAAAGAATTCTCTCTCTTTGTCTTCAAGCTAAGATATCAGTTTTCTCTGTCTTTGGCCTTTCAACTCTCACTGGAACGCACAGAATCAGCTCTCCTAGTTCTCAGGCCCTTAGTCTTGGACTGAAACTGTACCATCAGCTCTCATGGGTCTGTACTTTTTAGCCTCTGTATTATATAAGCCAATTCTGCACAATAAATATCTTTAACTATGTATGTATGTATGTATGTATCTATCTATCTATCTATCTATCTATCTATCTATCTATCCACATATATTCTATAGGTTCTGTTTCTCTGAAGAACCCTGACTAATGCAATCCTCCAGGCATAAATCATAGGCTGGAAGAGGGGTATCTACCCACTACCCACTGCATTCTAGGTTTATTCAAGAAGCTTAAATACATTTATGTATATTTTTCTTCTTCAGAACAAGAAGAAAGAAGTGGTATGAGATAACTAGATACAAGATTTGACTGCTAGAAAGTACAAGTATTTTAAATGTTCTCCATGGAGAACAAGTCACTCAGATTTATTGACAGCTTTAGTGCAATGAAGAAAAATGGAAGAACTGTTATGAAGAAAATTGAGCTATCAATAGTGATTGTGAATGGGAAAAAAATACTGACAGTGTGGAAGCATGAAATAGAAATCATTGTTGATTACTTTGTATCTTGGATTTTTCTGACTTTGGAAGAACTCAGACTACCATAAAGGTGTAGGTGGCTCATAATATGTACTCAAAGAAATCTCATTAATGTTCCATACTGCTACACTTTCCCCTATGCTGCGATGCTTATGTGATAACTATACCTATTCTGACCCTGTCGAAAGCCCACCCACAGCCTTACCAATAGCTGTTAGAGAAATGGAACAAAACAGAAAACATTTCTTTAGCCAGACATTTACTGAAAGTTCTGACCTACAAGCTTTATAGCATTTTCCAAAGTTACTATGGTTTTTATAGAACCATTGCACTTACACAGTAAAAACTAACAAGAGTTTCTTAAGTTGTTCTGTTCTTTATGCTTACTGAAAACCAAAGTGGAAATTTATTATGTTTTTTTTTTTTTTTCTGTACACTTGGCTCAGCTAAACTGAGCCACTAAGCAAGCCAGAACTCAATATCAAGGAAGCAAGCCAGAACTCAATATCAAGGAAGCACAGACCTCAGCCTAGAAACTGCCATTCTCCATATAGTTTTGTCTTAATATGTCTGATTCCATTATTTCAGTGTTGAGGGAAGAGAAGAAAGGAGAAACAAGAGGGCAAAGTATTATATATTCAAATTAGCTATTTGAAATTCTGCAGATAAGCTAAATATTTGGTGCAAGTGGATTTCAAGTGATTTTAAGAATTATACATTTAGCCTGGCAGTCAGGAAGACCAGTAAGTGCCAAAAAATAACATTCTCCTAATTCACTACAAATATTTGATCTGCAGAGTTGTTTGTTTTTCCGAATCTTATCACTCTACTACTAGGAACAAAATTAGTTTGACCTTTTCAAAAGCCTAAAGACCCTCTGTCCCCGTACAACACCAGCAGAACTATTGGACTGGACTCTGAGTTTGGTAAACATTTTGTTTTAATCCTAATAGAATTGCTGCAAAGCTTCTTAATGGATTAACAGAAGCTCCCAGCATGAACATACTGGCTCCATAACAGAATATAAACTCTTAATGTGTCCCAGAGAAATGAAAAAAATAAACACAGCTCTCCTTTAAACAAGTTGAAAACTTTGGGGATTTTCCTACCAAACATCTTGCTAACTTCATTATATACACACATACAGGAAAACTAACTTAAATTTTGATTCTACAGCATTTACCTCCAAGTAATTCCTACTTGTAGGGTTCACCATAATCACAGGGCCACAAAATACATGATTTTTGAAGACACATCAAACATTGGATTGTCCAAATAAATAAACCTATACTTGCCAGAATGTTTTTGTTTGTTTGAAATAATAGGTCACCGTAGTCATAAGTAAGATTGTTTTCTATCTGAGTCTATATCTGTATCTCTATATAGTCTCTATGTAGGTCTACATTATTTTATATTATTAATGGTATTGATATTATATTTATATTATTTCAAATATATAGATTATATATAAAAATAAAGAGAACTATAGATAGACCTATAAATATATGTATAAAGAGAGTCTATCTATATGTACATGCAGTCATCCCTCAGTATACATGGGGGATTAGTTCCAAGATTGCGATGTATACCAAAATCTACAAATAATCAAGCCCTGCAGTCAGTCCTGCAGAACTTGTACAGACAAAAAGTCAAACCTCTGTATACATGGGTTTCACAACCCAGGCATTCTGTAATTTTTTGGGGGGATACATTATTTATTTTATTTTTTAAATTAAATTATAAACACATAGATCATGTATACATTAATGTACTTAAGGGGTACACTGTGCTGATTTCATGCAGAAGTAGGAACGCTTATATCACACTGATTAATATATACCTCGTCTCGTCTACTTAATTATTGTGTTGATCCACGTTTGGTTTCAAATGTGGAACCCACAGATAAGTAGGGCCTGGGCCCATTGCATTTATTTTTAAAAATCCATGTATAAGTGGATCCAAGGAGTTCTGAAATGTGTTGTTCAAGGGTCAATTGTGTATCATTGACTATTCCACATATTCCTGTTTTAGTATCCTTCCATTCCTTGTGTGATATCTGTACCCAAAATTGGTGTATAATGCTTGCATCATGGATATAAATGTGCAGATCACCCAAACAGTGTTCATTGTGTCTGTTAGGTAGGTTTTCTCCTATCCCCTCCTCACCTCTCTCCTTGCTTGATTTCCATTAAGTTTTACTCTCCTTTATGCACGTGTATGCACAGTGAGTACATGTAGTGTTTGTTTTTCCATTCTTGAGATATAGGTCATTTCAAAAATTTTGTCCGTTTTTATGAGTCTACTTTAAACTGTAATATCTCAGTGAATATTTATTCAATTTAATCAAAATAAGCACCATTTGAATCAGTGCACTTTTGCCAACGTAACACAAGTTGATTAATTCCATCGGCATAAAAATTGGGTGCTCGGGATGCGATGAAGTCAACGAAGGCTGTTTTTGCTAGGTCCTGATTGGCAAAGGTTCTACCGGTGAGAAAGTTATCGAAGTGCTTGAAAAGATGGTAGTCAGTTGGCGAGAGGTCTGGGGAGTATGGTGGGTGGGGCAGAACTTCGA
>CAUYPK010048604.1:0-65919 GCA_963574355.1 Loris lydekkerianus | reverse complement strand
CCCCGCCCGCGCCCCCGCCGGGCGCGGCGGGGGCCGGGCGGCCCCCCCCCCCAAAGCATTCATCGTTCTGTGCTGGTTGTTTGAAGACTGGAATACGTTTCCCTACCCAGGCTTGCTTGCATAGCGTGTCTAACTGTGAATTGATCAGGAGGAATAATCTTTCACATTTATCAGTGTTTTATTGTTGAACAAGAACACACACGTTACCTCAGGCACCCTGTAAAATAATGGTGTTATTCCTGTTTTGCCGCTGAGGAACTGAGGCCTGGGGAAGCTGGCTGGGGTGGCAGCTCAGTCCTATGCTGAGAGCTTGTGCTCTGCATTCAGGCTGCTGGAGCCCCTCCTTCTGCCACCCACTAGCCGACAGCCTCTCTGACTGTTAGTAAGTTCACCTGTGCTGACACCATAGCATTTTGGGGGGAAGGGTGTTAATTATTTTAAATTCATTATATAGCATTAGTATCAAGCCCTTAGTCTAGAAATATGGAAGCATTAATTAATTATCGAGTCCTTGATCTGGAAATATGGAAATAAATGGTATGAGAGCTCCTGGTTTGATGAGGAGCTATATGTGGGGGGAGGGGGGCAGATGCTTTGCACAGTGTGGAGAGTGCTGGGGTCGGGGCAGGCAGGGGTGCATGGGAGCAGAGGACAGGCCTCTAGCACTGGTAGAGTTTGGGAAGGCTTCCTGGAGGAGACAGTCCTTTATCTGGGTTTTGGATAATTGGTAGGAGTTAGCCAGGATGGCAGTGGGGGAAGCTGGGAAATCCCAGGCAATGGGAACAGCACGTGCAAAGGCTTAGAAGGGTGAGAATAGAGCCCATTAGGGGAATGCTAGCAGTTCTTTAGGTAAGGGCCTGGAGCAGGCAGGTCTGGGCTTGGAGGTCTGTGGAGGTCCCATGTGCCCTACCTGGAGGCCTGGGGTTACCCTTGGCATGGTAGCGGGCAGGGGAGGGACTCAGCCCTCACTGTGCTGCTCTTCTAGGCAAAGGGAAGTCAGTACAGTGGTTCTTCATGGGGCAGAACTTCTAGTGTCCACGTGTCACAAGACCACTGAACTAAATGACAGGACTCCCCAGTGGTCATTACAGGGATTTTCACAGAATTTCCAACTCAGGCCCATCTTCCTCTAGCTCTTCAGAAGGCAGGGGCCATGGGATTAGGGGACCTGCTGAGTGCTTGCCCTGGACCTCAGGGAGCTGGTTCACCTCCCCCAAGTCCCTATGAGGAACCACTCTGAGCCCAGGCGTCTCCTGCCTCCCTTCCTGGTCCGCCTCTACAGCTGTGAGCAAATCATTTAACCTCCGGGCTTTGGTTTCCCTCTCTCCAAACTGGCAGCGGTAACATTTTCCTGCAGTTGATGCAGTGAGAGCCTCGCAGCCCTTGCCTTGGCTCGGTGCCTAGCACGGGGCCACCGCGCTGGCCTCCCGCCTGCCACGCCTCTGGGTCCTGCAGGTCCTGTCTTCTCTTCCCTTCTCCTGCTTCTAGGGGACATAGGGAACCTTGGAGCAAATGCTAAATCCTGGCACAAGGAGGAAAGTCTTCTGAACTTGGGAAGACTCTCGTACAAATTAAACCCCTGTGCAAACTGCTGTGCAGGGAAGCCTGGGGCCCCCAGGCCACGTGTTTTCTCTCTTGGTCTCTATCTGTGGCTGAGGGTAGAGGAAGCTCAGGAGGTGGGGCTGGGGGCACCTGCACCAGGAGCAAAACCCTGGAAAGAGCTTATCCCGCAGATCTCAGCTGTTTCCCTCTTTATCCTTTTGCCCCAGATATTTGTAGCAACTTATTATTATTATTTTTTGAATAAGAAATATATTTTAAAACTCTAAAACATGAAAGTTTCAGAAGCGCTGGAGTGACAGTCTCTCTGTGCTCTCAGCCTTCTGCCTGTCCTGGTCTCCGACTGGGGTTACTAGTTTCTCCCTCTTTGCTCTTGACTTTGGCCTGTTTCTCATCCATGTCAAATACAACATGTAAGAAATACCACATCACCCTCAGTGTCTTATGGATTTATCTTTTATACATTATAATTTGTTATCATTTGCCTCAAACCTTTTTTCTGTTGAGTTTCTTTTGCACGTGAATGGCTGTTGTATGGTGGCACCAATGGACAGTCGACCAACGTGAGGAGCTAGGAGTGTAGTTTTAGTTCTTTGAACTGATTTTTAGGTCATCCACACCCAGATGAAAGGGATGCTTCTAACAAGACCCAGAACGTTTCTTCCCTCTGCAACCCCCGGCTCTGGGAAGCCCTGGGCAGTGTATGAGCCCTGCCACCCCTCCTAGGGTTCTGCCAGGCTGGGAAGGACCTGCGCCTCATCTCCATTTCCAATGAGCCCATCGATGTCCCCGCCGGCTTTCTCCTCGTGGGGGCCAAGGCCCCGAGCCTGCCAGATCATCTCCTGGTGTGTGCCGTTGACAAGAGGTTCTTGCCAGATGACAATGGTCACAATGCTCTTCTTGGTAAGTTCCTCTTTTGCCTTTCTCTGTGGCTCTGTCTGCATGTGGGTGGGTAGGGACAGGGGAGGGCTCAGCCACTGGTGGTGGCAGAACGGAGGCCACTTTTGGGACCTGTTCATCATGGCGTGCAGCCCAGCTTGTCCTTTAGGAGACCCTTTATCTGTGGAATGGAATGCAAATGAGATTTATTTTAGAATGTGACTGCCTCTCTGTAGAAAGCCCATTATTTAGTGTTAAATGTTTCATATATTGATTTCTCAAACCTGCCTGAGTGCCCACCTGTGTCAGGAATGGGCTATAAACCTTGTCCCAGACACTCAGAAACCAGCTGACATGAGGCAGAGGGGAACCAGGCTATGTTCCTGCCTCCAGAACCTTCCTGTTCTAGATACCCATCCTCTCAGGAGGTGGTCAGTATTACCCCAGTTTTATAGGTGGGCTTGGACTTGTTAACAGACTTGCCCAAGTTAACAAACTCTGCCTTAGTGAGCAAGACACAGCCAGGTCCAAATTCTAATCTTCTTGGCCCTAATTTCTACTCTTCACTGTACATGTGGTCTTGACCATGTCATGGTCAAAGTCAGCACTGGGGAGCTGAGGCTTTCCCTTCCAGCCACTGGCACCACTGGCCTTTGATCTTTCAAACCACTAATGGCCCACTGAGGTCCCGACTTCAGTGCAGAGTTGCGGCTGGCCCTTGCCAAGCCTGGCTTCCATTTACTCAGATGACACTTTTGAGCTCTTCCTTTGTGCCAGCCCCCCACTCAGCATACCCCCCTGTTGGGAGACCAAAAGAGATCTGGGTTTCAACCATGCATCTGACCACAAGGTTTCTGCGTGGCTTCAACCCCTGCGCCCTCATCTGTGAAGCGGGGAGGTGATTTCCACCCAAGCCCCCAATCCTTCAGCAGTTAGTTTCTGTCTGGTGACTTTGAATCTGGTCCTTCTACCTGGCCTGGCAACTTCTTTGGAGAATGACTGGGCAGGTGGAAGGATTGGTCCTGATATATGTCAGATGTAGCTTCAGGAATACTCTTCATTGTGGAAGCGAGTTTGATTGTGAGAATTTATGGGTGAACCCCCAGAATCTCATCCATATTTCTCGTGCGTATCAACATTTAAGCCTCCAGTTTTGTATTTAATGTAGTCCCAAAACCTGGGTAGGCAAACCCACTTCGATGGATATTCACAGAGTGCCTTTTATGTTTGAGGCACCGGGTGAAGGGTGAAGGATGGAGAGGAGAAAGAGTGGGGATTACCCCAGAGGGAAGAAGGAAATGGTTCCTGCTGCCATGAGGGCGGTGAGGGCACACACCTGTGTGTGAGCCCTGACAGTCAGGACGACACAGGGGAGGGACAGAGCCACCCTGGGACGAAGAAGGAGAGAAAGTTTTAGCCATGTCTCTCTCTAGGCAGATCCATGGACTTATTTTATTAACAACTAGTTGGTTAAAATGAGAACCACAGAAGATTGACTACACTAGAGAAGCTGATGGAATAATTCAGTCTCAAAGTGATTTTCCTACCAAGGCTTCCCAGAGGAAGCTGGTATACTGTGTGTAAATGGCCGTCTTAGTGTTTGATCTGGAGGTGGCGGGGATTTGTCTGAATTCCACCACTTTGCAATGTAAAGGAATTGTGAGGGCAGTAAAGGAGCTTCTGCCTCTTAGCCTATGGGGAGGAGAAGCTTTAGTTCCTTCATGGCAGCCCTGTAATAGCGCTTGGAGAGCCGAAGGAAGTAGGAGCAAGGAAGTAGGAGCGTTGTTAATTGCTCACCAAAAAGCCATCTAAAATGGGTAACAAGGGTTGATTGTTACCATTGCTTTCTTCTTTTAAAATAACTTTATGCTCTCAGCTTGCACACTTAACACTGTTTAGGTTTCCTGCAATTAACTCTGATGGCTGCACAGAACAAGGTGGCCCCCATATAGCCAGGCAGTGGCCGGGTTAGGGACCTATAAAACGAAGGCTGTGGAATCTCTTGCAGTAAACAATGGCGTGAGGATGCTTGTTTTAGTGATTTTGAATCAACAGAGATTTTACCTGAGAATCTGGAAGATTAAAATCTAGATATGTATTTTCGTTTTTTGCTGGTAATTTATCTTACTTGGCTAATAGCTAAGACCTAAGAGAAGAAAACATACTTTGCTAGACTGTTCATTCTTAGATGGAAGCAAGCCAGCCCCTGTTGATTCGGTAGGCAATTGCTTAATGCATTTATTGAATATATAACCCCAAACCTTTAGGCTATGCCTGGAACCCCAAAGCCAAGTTGGACCAGTCCTTCCCTCGGTGGCTCCCCATCTGTGGGGAAAACCAAGCATCAGCCCAGAGGTCCACAACAAACAACCCTGTCGATAAATCTTACAAGTCTTTGCGCAAGGGCTTAACATGCTCTGGGGATGTGGAAGCACTCGCTGGCTCTCAGTGATGGGAATGGTGTTGGACTGAGTAGGGTTCTGAAAAATGTGTGGAATTTTCCCAATTGGAGAATAACAACAGCCACTGAACACTAATAGCAGCCAAGGTTTATTGAGCTTTTATCATGTGCCAGAAATTGCTTGAAGTAAGGTAACTAATGAGTTGGGGGCATTATTACCTAGTGTTCCTATATGTAAAGTAGCACAGAGAGGTTAACTGACTTGCTCAGGGCCTCCAGCCATTTGAACCCAATGATCTGGCTCTGTCAGATGCTAGAGGGCAAAGGGCATCTCAGCAGAGGGAACCATGTGCATGAGAGGGCATGGCCTGCTGGAGAAGTGGTTAGAACTCCCAGAAGCTGGAGCTAGACGCATGGCGGAGGCTAGAGCAGGGCCTTGGGGGTCCTGCTTGGAAAGCACTGTGACACCCAAGAAGCCATGTTCAAACATGGAAATAAGAGCGAATAGTGACGGAAAGCATCTGTCCTTCCTTTTCAGCAGTTACCAACACGGGGCCACTCTTACTTCATTTATAACTCCCTGCTCTTCTCCCTTTTAGGAATTATTTTGGAGCAAATCGTTTGCCATTCTGTCATTTCCTCTGTCAATATTTCAGTGCGTATCTCTAAAAGATAAGAGATTTTTTGCTTCAAATCCAGTACTATAATCATACCTAAACATTTAACAATTCTTTAATATGATCAAATATCCAGTGTGTTCAAATTTCATCTTGCACTTTTAATTAATTAATTAATTTTTTTGAGACAAAGTCTCACTCTGTCACCCCAAGTAGAGAGCCATGGTGTCACACCTCACAGCTACCTCAATATCCTGGGCTCAAGTGATCCTACTGCCTCAGCCTCCCAAGTACCTGGGACTACAATGCCTGGGTAGTTTTTCTTAGTAGAGACAGGGACTTGCTGTTGCTCAGGCTGGCCTAGAACTTGTGAGCCCAAGTGATTCTCCCACCTTTGCCCCCCAGAGTGCTGGGATACAGACGTGAGCCACTGTACCTGGCTCTTGCATTTTTTTTTTTTTTTTTTTTTTTAGTAGTTGGTTATTTGAATTATCCAAACAAGGTTCTCCCAGAGCATTTGATGGATGTGTCTCTGAAGTCTTCATTTATCTGTATGTCTTTCCTTCCTTGTTTTCCCCTTGTAATTTTATATTTTTAAGAAACATTGGAGTGTTAAAATAAGATGATAACTATGTTTTAATTTGTGTTTTAGGAAAATCTTAGCGGTCACACACCTCATTTATTTTTATTGACAGGGAGAAAGTGAGAGGAAGTAGTGAAATTCTTATTGCAGGACTCCAGGTAACTGGCCTGCTGGTTGTGAGTTTCAAACCTAACACCATATGATTTACTACCCCTGAGTGTGTCCCACCTTCCCCTGGGACCCCTGTCCCAGTTCTTGTCTCATCTGGGATCTGATACAGCTCTTTATGCTTTCCCACGTAGGTGGGTCACTTCTAGTTAGTCAGGAGTTGACCAAAATACCGAGGCAGGAGCTCTGGAGACATTTTTCCCTTCTCATTTGTTATTAGGCTATTTTTATCTCCACAGGCAGGACAGTGGCAGGAATAACAGAAATCCAAAAACTCAAAAAGGAAAAGTTGCCCAAATCCCACTATCCAAAAATGAATATTCAATTTTATTTGGGTGCATTATTGTAGCGTTCCTACATAGCCAACACTACTATCTAGAGTTCCATTTTCCATTCACCATCCAGATGGGGATTTAAAATAATTTTTCTAAGTTGGTAACCACAGTTTAGATATGCTACTTGATTCTGTTTTTTAAATTAATATGCTACAATGAGCCACAGATGACCCTATTTTGGTCCCGGGAGGGTGGCTACTTAGCTTGCCAGGTGTGGCTCATGGCCCCTCATGAGCTTTCGAGGTTCATTCCTTGTAAAGAGCACAGAGGTGCTATCTGGTACTGCGAGTCCTACTTTCTTTTCAAGGCCCAGTCAATGTGCCACTTGCCAGGACGTCTTCCTGAGTCACTCCGGTTGCTTCCCTGCTCCTCCCAGCACATTGTGTTGGAAAAGCAAGTCCAAGCTTAGCAGAGATCTGCTTCCTCTCTCTGAGAGCTACAGGTTGTCCTGTGTTAGAGGACATGTGCTCTCCCTCACTGCTGTTTTGGGTGTAAGTGAGCTCTTTATATGATGTTCTTTATCAGCTCTAAAATGCTGCCAAGATTTGAGGAACCGCTGTTGTTACCACTGGTCCTTCTGGTTGACACTTATCATGGCCTCAGTAATGGGATTATTTGTACTTATTCCTTTTTCCGTACAGTCAGGGAACGAGTGTTTTGTTTTTTTTTTTTTTAATGCATGTCTTGCTCAGAGCACCTGGCTTAATTCCTAGCAAATTTTCTGTGAATGCTCCAAACTTATTCATGCTTAAAAGTATTTGTCATATTTGGGTATTTTTCATAGAGGGTTGACAGCTCAGACCAAGTGGCTGTCTGCTCAGGGACGGTGGCCTAGAGCAAGGCTTTTCTGAGTGTCCACATTCCCGGGGAAGTACAGGTAGGAGGTGTCGGGCCTGGAGGGACTGGCTTGTGGCTCCTTGGGTCTGGTGTGCTGCCTGTCAAGGTCAGGTGCTGGTGGGTTTCCAGAGCCCTCCTGAGGTTTGGTGGGAGGACCCCTCTCTGCAAAGGGGTGGCCCTGGCAGTAATTAGGCTGCCTCCAGCCTGTTCCAAGCCCAGTGCTTAGAGAATACAGAGTCTAAAGGAAGCCATGTGTGGAAGTTTCTAAGAAGAATCGTACAATTGGTTCTGGAAGGAAGCACAGGGCCCATTTAGTCTTAACCTTCTCTTTTATGGTTGTGAAATGGAAGCCTTGAGGCACTGAGCCACTTCTCTTGTCTCACTGGCTGGATGGGGCTGTGAAGCTGCCTCCCTGGGGGCACATGCGTTTCCTGACCCCACTGAGCTCCTTCCACTTCAGCTTAATCTGAGAGGAGAAGTGACCCTGGGAGTGCGGTTAGACATGCTGCAGACACTTAACTCTTGTGCTCCTACAAGATGGATTTTGGGGAGGAGATGGCTTGGCAGAGTGATACAAGCTCCAACTCTGACGCTTCCTACCCTGCACCCCTGTGTTTACTTCCCCTCTCTCTGCCTTGGTTCCCTCATCTATAACTTGGGGTATGCTAGGAAGTTTTCTTTTGAGGCTTCGTGAGGTTTAAGTGAGAATGTTTATGACATAACATCTGTGACATGGTGCCTGGCATGTGGTAGCTAAGCTGGCATGTTAGTATGGTCATCTGGTCTACAGATGAGGAAAGCAAAGCTGAGAGGTGTTAGTTACCTGCCCAGACTCACTTACTTGTCAAGTCAGGATGTGAACCCAGGGACCTCTGACGTCCAGGTTTGTGCACACTCCCCCGCACAAGGGAGTGGACAGGAGCTGTCCTCCCAGCACAGAGGAGAGCCCGGCTCAGTGGTCTGTGCACACAGACACACGTTCAAACACACGCGGCCTGCAGCTGCTTAGCCAGACCTGCGGGAAAGGCACACAGCGGCCGTGTGTGGTCAGAGGGATTGGTGTTCAGGACTGTTTCCCGCGGCCTCTCATTGAAGCCATTTCTCCCACTTTGCGTATTTGTGCCTGGAAGGAATTTGAGGCTTTATCCTGGATCCTGTGCTTTCTAGGCTGGTCTTCTAAAGAGATCTTTATAGACTTCTAAGACCTAAGGTGGATATCTCAAGAGAATGGCTCACTATTTTACTCTTTCTCCTAAGAACTTCTTTTACCATTTAAATGATTCCTTGAAGAGTGAGGCTTACCTCATGCCTTGAGCCAGAGTGCTTTGTGCTGCACGCCCGTCTCCCAGTGCTGGCTGGGAGGCGGCTGTGGGTCTCTTGCGTGGTTTCTGGGCCCATCTCCCAGGACCACCTCTTAGGAGAGCGGCTGAGTCTCCTGACCAGAAAGTTCTTGCCAAAGCAAAAGAGCATTTTGCTTGCCAGCTCCCTAAACATCTGCTGTATGGGTGAGATGAGGGTGCCATGCTCATTCTGAACCACCCATTGTCTGTGCTTCCTGTTCCTGCTGTGAGTACCTCTGCCCGGGGGGCAATGGTCCCCAGCCCATGTAGCTCCTGTGACAATGGCCTGTAACCTATTTAGCTGATTCTGGAGAGGGACAGTGGCACTGGGCTTGGCAAGTTGCTCTTAGCATCCTCTGCCTTGCAGTTCTGTTTCTTGTTCACCCATCGTTTAGCATTAGTCTTAGCATTCCTTCCAGAGAGTTCTTCTGAAGGTTTCTCAGGACCTCCTCCATAGGTGGCAGTTGAGCCTTGTTTATCTCAGGTTTCCCAGGGTGGAGACAAATGAAGAAGTAAAAACATCAGGTTCGCACTTAAACAATCATGCAGAACCCCCACGGGCTTCCTTTTCTTGTTGCCTCCATCCCTCACTGTACACTGGTGGCCTGGCCCCTTGAAAGATAGGGATGTGACGGGGAAAAGACATGAATTTCTATAACTGCAAAACACCAAGGAAGACGTTCAGATGCCCTCTGACGGGACTGATGCTGGAGGTGGGAGGGGAGACCTGGGCGGCCTCAAATGCTGGACTCTAGGGAGGACCTGAGCCTCTGGGGCCGGGGATCAGACGCTGCACTTTCTGTCCCTGTGATTGGTTCATGGACGTGGCCCTTTGGAGGTTTGATGAACTGTGTTTTATTTGAACAGAACTTTGGAGGTGTGTTGAAGATGCTCAAACTTTGTTTACTTCTCCAGGTTTCTCTGGGAATTGTGTCGGCTGTGGGAAGAAAGGCTTCTGTTACTTCACAGAATTCTCCAATCATATAAACCTGAAACTGACCACCCAGCCCAAGAAGCAGAAACACTTGAAGTATTACCTGGTCCGTAATGCACAAGGGGCTCTCACCAAAGGACCCTTGATTTGTTGGAAAGGCTCAGGTGAGCAGGCTGGCTGTGGGGGGTGTGCGGGGGCACTGGGAGTGTCCCCCAGGTGGACTGTGGTGCCTGTCAGTATGATGTGGGTGCAGATCACAGGCAAAAGGCCAGTCCTGTGAACCTGAAAATGCTTCTTTGCGTTATAGTGACAATTGGATGGGGCATCTAAAGATGGGTCAAGGGCCACACTGTGCTGTGCTTCCTGTGGGGAGTATTTGGGGCAATGGTTCCCAACCAGGGATGGCTTTTGTCCCACTGTTAACATGTGGCAATGTCGGGAGACATTTTTGCTTGTCATGACTGGAGAGTGCACCCAGGGGTGGGGAGCAGGGACACTGCTGAACACCCTGCAAGGCATAGGACAGTCCCTGACTCGCAGAGTCCCATCAGTGGTGCCTGGGCTGAGAGACCTGCCTTAGGGAAAGTTTGGCTCAAATAATGTGCCCCTGCCCTGCTCCCAACCCCCTTAACTAGGACCAGCTTCACCTTACTGGCTCTGGAAGAAGCTGGGGGCTCCAGCCCCCTGAAGCTGTAGGAGGCACCCTCCCAAACCCCCCTGCTTCCTTGCATCTCACACCCACAGTCTGTTTGCACAGGCCTGCCAGTGGGAGGGCTCTCCGGTGCAATGGCCAGGGCATCATTCTGTCCCTCCCTTGCCTGCATCTGTGCACATGAGGCCTTCTGGGACCTGCCAGCTTCAGGACAGGTGGCTCTGCCCACACCCCTCCCATCCCGTTCTTCCTCCTCCTCCCTCCCCACTCTCTTTTCTTTATTCAGTAAATATTTCCTGAGCCTGTCTTGGGGCCAATTCACCATCTTGGGTCACTTGCTATGACCAAGACTCTTGCAGGTTCAATGTGCCACTGGGGTCAGCCTTTCCCATGCACGGGGGAAGAGATGGTTGGTCCTTCACCTCTGGTAACACTCAGTTCTCTGCTTGGAATTCAGGGGCAGCTGTGGGAGGGCTGGTTTGCATAATTTGTCTCTTTCTTCTGAATACTTACTATTTGCCTGCTCCTGACAGAGCTGCCCCTGGGCGTGGAGCCCCAGGAGGGTTGTACCCCTGGCACTAGCTACACACTGAAACAAGGACTAGAAAGTGGTGGGATCTCTTGTGGTCATCCACGTATCTTGCTCTTCCATAGGACAGTTCTAGTCTAGAAAATTGTAACTGTTGGAGGAGAGCAGATTGGTTTTCACGCCTGTGTCTTGCGCCCTCAGAGTTCAGAAGCCGGCAGACCCCCACCAGTGCGGGTTCCAGTCTCCTCTTCCCACCGCTGGAGAGCTCGGAGCCGCCAGCCTCCTTCCCCAGCGAGCCCATGTCCAGCACGAACCCCGGCGTCCTGATGGGAACTCACCAGGCAGGTGAGGTGGTGATTGCCAGAGTGCGATCCACAGACCTGGAGTGTCTCCAGCGTGCTGGGCGACTGTGTGTCAGGCCCTCTTCAGAACAAAGGAAGGACATATTTTGTATGTTATCTTTTCCCAGTGCCTTTACACCTCCTCTTGAATTTGTAACAGTTTTCAACAAAGAATGCCATGTTTTCCATTGGGAAAGCTTTTCCACATCCCTGTTTGATACATATTACCATCCCCTTGACTGTGGGGCTGGTGTGTTAGTGTCTCTGCACTCCGCAGAGCACAGAGATCTCCATGTAACAGGATCTGAGTCAGTGTTGGAAGGGGCATGTGAGACCCGATTGCTGCTGCTCATTGTGTAGTTGGTGTGCCCCAGCTCCGTGTGTGATCTCCTTGGCCAGCTGACCGGGAATCGGGCCGCTGAGCAGCATGCTTGCCTGGGTCCTCACAAGCAGGAGGAGGTGGAGGCGAGAGTTGAAGGGGTATTTCTGATCCATGTGCTGGGCACTTCACCACACTGTACAGACCTGCCAGCACAGCAGTTACCACAGCAGGCAACAGCCTTCCAGGGGCTCTGAAAGATGGCTGGTGATATGTGTCTGCTGTCCCAAGAGGGGAGCCGATGACACTGTCCCCATCTGGCCTGTTCTTCACCCGGGCTGGGGATGTGCTGTCCTCCAGAGGTGCTGAGCCCCACTTCTGCGTGGTGTTTGGTGTGGTCCTCACTGCCTGGTGCGGCCCAGGCCCCTGCACCACTGCTGCTGGGGTCAGGGCAGCCCACTATTGCCCCCAGAGCACCTGGTTGTGAGCCCCAGCGCTGCCGACTTCTAGCTGAGTGATTTGGAGGCACTCACTCAAACCCTACAAACCCTGTTTCCTCACCTGTGACACTGGGGGAAATCTCTTCTGATCTGCAGGGCAGTTGTGAGAATTGAGATTCCAGAGCTAGCAAGTGCTCCTGGAGTGCCCGCTACGTGCCAGACAGTTCTGTGCACTTTCTCCCCATAACTCCTGCTGTTCGCACAGTGGCTGTGCACCATGACTGTTGTCACCCCATTTTGTAAATGAGAACGTTGAGCATAGCCAAGGTCACACAGCTGGAGTGAAGGAAGCAGCTTGAGCACAGACTCCCTGGCTCTAGAGCCACATTCCTAACCCCTCATTTGGTTCTATTCCTGACCTGAGCACCTTCCAGATCTTTCCAGAGGACACGGGCAACTTATGCAGTGCACCATCTTCCAGAGACCAGCACCCACGTTTGCCCCCAGAATCACCCACAGACCCAGAGAGCCCTGGGCCCTGTGAGCAGGCTGTGCCCAGGCAGCTGCACACCTAGACACTCTCCTGAGCCCCGGGGGCGAGAGAGGAGGTAGAAAAGAGGCAGAGCTGTTAGCCATGTCCTGGAATTCAGGGAGCCCCCACACCCCGGACATTTGCATCCCTCTGCCCCTTCTTTTTCCCAGGCTGTGCTCAATGGGACTTGAGCAGGGCTGTGCATGTGTGGGCCTGTGTGCGTGTGTGGGCCTGTGTGCGTGTGTATGCACGTCTCAGTGGGGCAAGATCACTGTGTCAGGAATTCTGACTTCTGGATGAGATTTACCTGTGAGAAGACAGTTTTAAAAATGGAAGAAAAGTCATTTCCCATTTTCCTGGCTCACAGAGCATTCTCTTCTTTGCCATCTTCCTCTTTGCTTTCAGGACCAGCCTCTGATCACCCCTCGCTAAGTACAGCAACGGGCCCAGCAGTTTTCAACGGCAAAGATTCCCCGAAGCACCAACAGCTGGCAAAGAGCACCCTGTCAGCCCTGCCGCGGCCCTCTGCCTTAGGTAGCACTGCCTGACCTGGCCCCCGGGGGTCCTGCTCTTGTCCCAGCCATGGCCAGAGGGGGTATGGGAGCCGCTGAGCTGGGGCTGCTGTGCCTCCTGGAGCCAGTGCTGCTTCCATGAGAGACAGGCTGGGGGACAACAGGTGCCACCCGGCCTGTGGGTCTGTACCTAGACCCTGGTGCTATGTGTGGTCGCAGCTTTCACCACTGAAGCTGGAGTCACACTTGGGAGACATTGCATGTGCCAAGAAGCAGTGAGACATACATGGTGACAGAAGTGACATGTCTCATGGGCCATGCAACTGGAGGGCTGGAGAGTTTTGGAGCAGTAGGGGGCAGGATGTTGTCAGAGAATATAACATGTTCTTGGAATCAGGTAAATTTGAATTCAAAACGCAGCTCTGTCTCTTATTAATTGGAGGAACATGGCCACGTCTCAATAAGTGTTTCTTCATCTGGGGAAAAGAATTCTGCTTTGGGCGGCGCCTGTGGCTCAAGGAGTAGGGCTCTGGCTCCATATCCTGGAGGTGGCAGGTTCAAACCAACCCACCGCCAAAACCTGCAAAAAAAAAAAAAAAAAAGAATTCTGCTCCAAGGGTACTTAAGAGGTGTGCTGTATGTAAGGTTAGGCACATCTGGCAGCTCACTAATTGATACCAGATATTGTCAACTGTGTCACCATCATTGCTGAGGTTGCTCTGTTCAGGGAGGGCTTCCTGGAGGAGGTGATAACTGAGTTGCAAGTAAGAAGTTGGGGAAGCATTAAGTTGATGTGGGAGGAAGTGAGCAAAGAGGGATGAGGTGAGGCTGTAGGTGAGAGAGGTGAGTGAGAGGTCAAGCAGTCCTGTGAGAGGAGGGCGTGAGGAAGATAGCAGAGTCGCTTACCTAGGGCCACTTCACAAGCCAGTTTTGTCCCTCCCACCCTCCCTCATGCACACAGCTAACCTGGAGGAGCCCCTAGAAATCTCCTAGGCCAACACTGCTCTACAGAAGAAGGGACTGAGTCAGAGAGGCCGGACCCCACAGAGTCCAGTCCCTCTGCCCCCATCATACTGTGCTGGTGGAGGACATCCCCCATGAAAACCCGGTGAATATCTAACTCTCATTGGAGGAGAGGTGGAATTGAATCCCAGCCCGAACCATTCTACAGCTTATGTCAGCCTTCCCTCTGTCAAGTGCTGAATTTAGGAGCAGCCCTATGGCCAGGGAGCTGGGCCTCTGGGGAGAGGGACGCTGTGCTGTTGGGCCACCCCTCTGTGAGCCAAGGTCTGTGGACACCCAGCTTCTTCCCCAAGCAGCAGGGCCTCCCTTAGCCTGGGACTTCATGCAGGTGGCTCTGGTACTTCTTATGGGCGAGACTGAATGGGTTTTCCTTGCCATATCCGTGGAGGGGTGTAGGAGATGGAGATGCCCACCCCTGTTCCCTAGGGGTACTTAGCCCTTCCGGAGTCTGGCCTTACCTGACTGCACAGCCTCATTCGTTGCTATTTGGGCCGCACTGGCAGTTCCACGCCAGCCTCCGTTCTGCATGCCCCATTCCTGCTTGTCTGTGCACCCATGTCTCCCTCCATGCCCTGTTAAACTGCCTTCCAGAGCTCAGCTTGGGGGTACCCTCTGTGTAGTGGGGCTCCCAGGCATCCCAGCCTCAGTCCCACAGCCATTTGTGGCTGTCAGGGCCAGTGGCTCTCTAGGCAGCAAAGTTCCCAGGGCAGGGCTGTAGTCACGCATGTCTCCGAACCCCCAGCACTGGGCTGCCATGGGCCTGGCCGGAGGGGCCCGAGGAGACTGGGCAAATTGAGTTGCACTGAACACAGCTGAGGTGTCGGGAGTCCTGAGCCCTTTGGTCTGCTTTGGGAAGATTCAAAATCAATTTTTAAAAACCTGTTTCTAAGAGGACAAGGAGTGTTTAATGAAGGCGTGAAGCCTGTCACTCAGTGGTTCTCAGTGGGGAAGAGCTGAGCCTGGGGGGAGGGAAATGTGTAGATAGAGGAAGGACTTGTCCCAGACAAGGGGTCTGACTGGCATTTAGAGCTGTGGATGGAGTGGACAGGATGCTGAATGTCCCTCATAGTTTGGCCACAGAATGAAGAAGCAGGTCCCCTAAAATGAAACATAACACTCCACTCCCCTCCATGAGACATTTTAAGAAATGGCTCTTGCACGTTGGGACCACAGGGGCAGCTCTGGGGACATCATTTTGGAAACTTAGAGTCCATGTAGAGTTATTTAGGATGAACTTGCCAACACGAGAGATGACCTGTAGATCTTCCAGGTCCCAGACCCAGTTCTGTGCCTGTCCCTATTGGTAGCTCAGTCTAGCAGGAGTCCTTTCCCTGTACTCGGGGACTGACCTATGGAGAGTCACAGGCCTGGCCTAAGGTGGGGGACAGCAAGGAAAACAGCAGCTGCCTGAGGCTGCAGGAAGGCGAGGAGCACAGCGGTTTGAAAACTCTTTGTAAATAAAGTGTTTTATGCTTTGAACTTTCCATTCACTTTCAGTCTAAAGACAAGGTGAAACTATTTTTTGAGTTACGTTCAAGGATTCTAAAGCAATAATTCTCCAGCTGCAGCATGCTTTACACGTAGCTGTGGTCCAGGCGGGGCTGGAAGGATGGGTGCAGCCTGGCCTGCTGGCTCCATGCAGCTCCCCAGGGCTCTGGCTGGTGGTTCTCCACCTTGAAACTGCAAGGGGTGGGGATGCCTGGACCCCACCCATGTGCCAGACTGCAGGTTGCCTGGGATGGGGTTGCCTCTAGACAGACTTTGAAGTCTTCTGAGCGAGCTTAATGTGCGGTCAGTGTTGCAGTGTGCAGCTGTAAACATAGGGGAAATTTTGAGTCACATTGGTCTAGAAACTACAGCAGCCAGTTCTTGATATTTTGAACCATTCACGAATATCGCTTGAGTCATGAGCCTGCTGTTATCTGGAGTGGGCAGGGATGACTCACTGGCAGCAGTGGGTGTCAGCCTCCGTTCCTGAGTTTTTTAAGTCTAAAATGAGCTTTCCATATTGGAGCAGGAAGGGGAGCAGGGTGGATCAGTACTGCCCCCAAGTGGTGGAGCTGTGGCAATGCCGCTGCTAGTCTGCAGAAACACACGTCTCCCAGCTCTTTAGGAGTATTCTGTAGATGACGGTGATGATGGTGATGATGATGGGCTCCATTTAGTGGGCCCAAACGCTCTGCGCGATGCTGCACAGAGTGCTCTGCACATAGTCTCTTTAGTCCCGATTGAACCACCTTTCAGAGGAGATATTATTATCCCCTTTTATAAATAAAAGAACTCAGACTCGAGACAAGGCTGAGACATGTGCACAGCCAACTTAGGAACCAGACCTTTACAGAAATTGACGGGATGTTTCCTTATGCCTACACACTTCACTAGATAATTAAAACCTATTGTAAAAGTGTGATTTAAAAAAAAAATAGCAGATAAGTGTTCTTCAGGCCAAGGGAAAAGTTTATTGAAGCTCTTCCCTAGTGATAGCCTAATTTGTACTCTGAATATCATCCAGGTATTCTGTCAAACTCTGGGCCTCCCAAAAAACGCCACAAAGGGTGGTCTCCGGAATCTCCATCAGCTACAGATGGTGGCTATCCCCAGAGCGGTGGGAACAGAGCCAAGTATGGTAAGTGACCACAGCCTTTGCCGAAAGTCCCAGACCTGTGTGCATGCATGTTTGTGCGTGCGTGTGTGTGTGTCAGAGTGGAAGTTCTAGGGAGGTAGACTTTGATATGATGAGAGGAGCCCTTTCTTGTGTGTTAGGGCTGTTTGCAAAGCCTGAGATCCCTGTTTAATAGTGAGTTCTCAGATCCTAGAGAAATTTTAAAAGGGGCTTGTTTGTCACTTGGCAGGGATATTGAAGCAGAAGAGACCAAGTCATAGGTGGGGAGCGTTGGACTGAATGAACTTAAAGGGGCCTTTGACCTTGGGAATCTGTCCTTCTAAGACTTTGATGCTCTCATGGGCAGGAATATGGGTCAGGTTGGTAGTAGATTTGTTGGCCTGCCTGATGTCTGCCAGAGATGGTCCTCTTGTCTGATGTATTTTACTAACACTCTTGTCTTGTTCTTAGAAGGTACAGGCATGTCCTGTGTGCCCCAGGTGGGCTTGGTGGGACCAGCTTCAGTCACTTTTCCTGTTGTGGCTTCTGGAGAACCAGTGTCTGTTCCTGATAACTTGCTAAAAATATGCAAGGCCAAGCCAGTGATCTTTAAAGGCAAGTACAGCAGTGCTCCAGGTCCTGTGGGCAGGACAGTATAGAAGGAGGCACAGCAAACAGGCAAAACAGAGACCTCATCCCAGTCTGATTCCAAGAGTATCCTGCTGAGACAAATCTAAAACTCTTTCTAGGGCAATGAAAGAACCAGGTGGAACCAGTCACTGGTTTAGCCCCTGGTCAGATGCCAGAAATCATTGGGCTTATTAGTTTTCCCACAGTGAGTCCAAGTGAAACGATTCCCTTCCATGGAGCCCAGGGAATCCACTCACCCTTCATCCACCCACTCGGCTTCACTGAACTGCCACAGTCACAGGCCAGTGCTGGGCACTGAGGATCAGGAGGTAGATAAATCAGTCCTTTGCTTCAGGGAGACCTGTTAGGGGAGTTGTCCTGGGGTCACCAGAACCCACTAGTGTTTTTTGACTGTAAAATCTCACTCTGTTTGGGCAATGACAGCCACAGTCACCACTGTGAAAGCATAAAGCAAAGTTAGATTGGATCTGCTTTGTGCAGAGGGCTCCTGGATGCTATGTGGAGGGAGATTTTTGGCTCACCTAAAGAAATCTCACAGTGACCTTGAGATGGGAAATCGTGTGAGGACTTGATTGATGATGGTGCCCAGTGGTACAGTGTGCTGGCATGTAGCAACACACATATGTACACATGGGGGCACAGCACACACACACGCACGCACGCACAGACACACTTTCAGGCCCTTAAATAAATTAATACTGCATTTGGCATCATGCTCGGAGAGGGTGGGAGGTAGGAAAGTGGGAGATGCAGCCTGTTGTTAATTAAGAAATAAGAAAGGACACTTCTATCTTTTTTCTCAAAAACAGAAGCAAAAAAGATGTACCAGGTATTCAGGGAATAGGATGCAAATCCAGGGTTTGACCACGGCCTGAGGCAGGACAATGACTGGGGTGGTTCCCTGGGCCCCACTGGATAACTAAAACGAAGGCCCACATTCAGTCTTGCCGCAGGCATTCTTTGCCTGGCCATTGTGTGTCTGTGGTAGGCCTGGAGAACACAGAGCTGGGGAAACTGAGCTAGGCCAGCGGCCAGGCTTAGAGGTGTGGGCAGGGCTTCCCCTGCACCTGCTGTGAGCTAGGAGCCTCAACAAAGGAGCCTAGCAGAGGTGTGCCTCCCTCTAACAATCTCCGATGCAGGCTGTCATCTTTGCTGTCAAGCACACTATCTCCCCACTGCCTCTGTATAAGCTGCACCCCTCTCTGTAAAGTCCTTGCTTCTTCATTCCTGTCCCACAGCCATATGCCCAAACCCCACCCCTGTGTCCAGTCCACAAAGCCATCTTAGTCCCCTTTGATCTGGCTCCCACTGCAGCCTCTCTGTGCCTCTTTGATGACAAATACCACGTCCTTTCTTGTGCAGTGACTCTTTCTGTTGCTTCTTACACACCACGGTGGTTATAAGCAGCGCTGCCCAAGTTGCGGGCCCTGGTGCAGCACAGCCTGCACAGCTGGGAGCTGCTGAAAGTGGGAACGCACAGCCCTGTCAGAATCAGGGCCTGAGTGTGCTCAGAGCACTGGGGGTGGGGCCGGCAAGTGTAGCAGCAAGCCTGTCCAGGGGTCCTCTCACACATCCAAGCTAGAGATGCAGTTCCTCTTGAGGCTGTGACCTGTGTCTCAGGCACCAGACTTATCCCCAAGGGTAGCAGGATGCTGCACCACAGCAAGCAGCAGGATTCAGAAAATGTGTTTTTGGTGAGTAAGTGGAGTACAAGATACCATTTCCCACACTCCACCTTTGTTATCTCAGCAGCCCCATGAGGATTTGAGATTTTCACCCATATTATCCCCACCTTATAAATGCAGAGACTGAGGCTTACAGGAGTTGAGCTTCTTGCTTAGGGTCACACAGCTAAAGAAGGGAGGAGAAGCACTTTGAACCTCTGTCCTCAGCAATTCCTCCTCTGACAGTTGTCATCAGAATGAATCTCATGTTTGCTAAAACATTAGTCAGGGTCTGTCAGTTTTCTGAGTCTTCTAGTCTGTCCGGTGATTTACTTTTAGCTTCCAAAGAGCCCTGGGGAGTGCAGGGCAGGCAGACAGCACCCACAGGATTCGGGAGGTGCTGTGCACACGGGGCATTCTGTTGTTAGTGCCAAAGCAGTGACAGGCCATGGCTGCATGGCTCAGGGCAAGGCTTTTTATTTAGCTTGCACAGCTGTAAAATAAGGAATTGGGTGAAATGAACCGACATGCTACATTGCCTGTCAGTTATAAAAGGTCACACTTCTGTCATTCTAGGCACAGGAGGGTGTAGCAGGTGCACTAGACCAGCAAGGGCTGGAAGGCCAAGACTGCTGGGCAGGGGGCACTGGAGTGACCCTGGGTCAGCTCACCGACTCCTTTAACTCCCTCGTACCCAGAGCACCCACATGTGTCAGGAGTAAGGGGTGCATGAGGCCAATTGCCAAGTAGCTGCTATTTCTCCCATAGGCCACGGGAACTTCCCTTACCTCTGTGGGAACCTGAATGACGTTGTGGTCAGCCCCCTCCTGTACACGTGCTACCAGAATTCCCAGTCCATCTCCAGGGCATATGAGCAGTACGGCGCCTCGACCATACAGCCCATCTCAGAGGAGATGCAGCTCCTACTGACCGTCTACTATCTCGTCCAGCTGGGTGTGTCTCCCTTACACTTCCCACGGGCAGGGGAATTACCACAGGTGGGAAATGCCACAGCCCTGAGATCAGCCCTCGCTTGGGGCCCCGGGGAACCCCACTGGGGCTGATGGATGTGAAATACAGGGGAGCTGCTCATGGCCCCACTGGGAGGAAAGCGTGAGGGTCTGTCTGCATGCTCACCACACTGAAGGGCTGGGAGGAGGTGGAACTTAATGGAGACAATTCCAAAACTATTTACTTGCCATTCCCGACAAGGGACATAGCAGGGAATAAAACGAAGACATGACTCTCAGTGAGATTCTGTTCAGGTGGGAGAGAGCCGATAAACAGGTGGGAAGTGGGCAGGTAAAGATGGGCGTGTGTGTGTGTGTGTGTGTGTGTGTGTGTGTGTGTGTGTGCGCGCGCGAGGTTAAGGTGGGGTCATCAAGAAAGGCCACTGTGAGTGGAGACTTGAACCAGGAGAGGCCTGACCACGAGAGCCAGGCTTATGAAGATCTGAGGGATGAGGACAGGTGAGAGCCCTGGGGGGCAGGAAGGACAGTGAGGGCCCTGAGGTGGAAGGGCATGAAGTGTCCAGGCTGGTGGGGAGGCCAGTGTGGCTGTGAGAGGTGTGGTCAGAGAGGAGACAGGTCTCAGGTTACAGTCAGGAGTGTGATTATGTTTTAGACGCATTGAGAAGCCACTGGGATATTTTAGGCAGAGGGTGGATATGATCTGATTTTCATTTTAAAAAGACCACCTTGGCTGCAGTGTGCGCTGCATGGTGCGGTGCTGCTGTATCCTGAGGCCACCTTGTCCTCCTCTCTGCCACTGCCCCTTCACCCGGGCACCACACTCGCCCAATCTCTACCCTCTTAAAACTGGGAATCCGATCACCTCACTTCCTTGCTCGGAGCCCTTCTGCGGTCTTGTTCCCCATCACGTGCTCATTCTGCTCCTGTCCCCAGGCCCTGTGACTGGCCTGCTGCCTCCCCATCTGCTCACTCTGTTCTAGTCTGCTGTCCCCTGGGCAACCTCACAGTCCCGTGAGGGTGTCCTGTGCTTGCTGTCCCTTCCCTGTGTTGCTCTTATTCTTATGTGTAGGTGTTTGCTACATTGCTCCCTTATGTCATTCGTGTCACCTCCTCAGAGAAGCCTTATGTCAGTGTGTCTAGGACAGCTCCTGCCCCCAGCCCTCTGGGGCCCTCTGGGGCCCTTTGTCCTAGTCCCTTCTGTCTTTCCCTCTGGGGCATCACCACACACAGAGAGCATTGTCTGTGAATGCTTGTCAGTGTGCCCCCCCAGGTAGGAGGCAAGCTCCACGAGGCCAGGAAGGGTCAGCCAGCTCCTTTCTGTTTGTGCACGTCCGGCAGTGCCTGCAGCTGAATTGGACGCTCAGTGGGGAGAGGTGGAGGAAGGGGGTGAACGCTGGTACAGAGGAACTGGTCAACTGCGTCACAGTGGCTGAGACTTGGGTGGAGGGGAGACTGGTAGTTGACTTCTGGGTTTAGCCATCTGGAAGCAATTGGCAGCCGTGATGAGTGATGTCTGAGAAGGCTGAGGACAAATGCCATATGGGAGTGTGTTAGAATGGGGCAGGAAATAAGCACTTGAGCATAGACAACTCTCTTCAGGAGCTCTGCTGGGTGGTGATGGCTCTGGGGTTCTGGAAGCAGACATGGGCTCGTGGGAAAGTTTTAAAGATGAGAGAGAACAATGAACCCAGTCACATTCTAATTTGATGAGCTAGTTCAAATAGCTAATTCTGATCAAATCAACCCAATCAAAGATGGAAATACAAACTAACCACATTCCGGCGCAGCCCATTGAAGAGGGGGGTGTGAGCTCCGGGTTCACAGACTAGGGAGCTGTTTAATGAGGGCGTTCACTTCTGCACAACTGTGCTGGGAGAGCTGGGGGGTGCCTTCCAAATCTGATCTAGTGCTTGCTCTTCCCACTCATCAAATGAAAATCTGGGACATATAAGCTGGACAATTCATTGAAGAGAAAATACTCATAGGAAGCAAAGTGTTCAATCCTGCTTGTCATAGAAGAGGTGCAAATTAATACATCAGACAAGTATTTCTGTTAGTTCAAGTGATAGTATCCAGTGGAGCAGAGTGCAGTACAATCAGCACTATCTCCACCGTGAACGGGGCAAACAGACACATTTGGGCTATTTGGAAGCAGCTGATGGTATGCATTTGCTGCCTCTGTAGATCCACTTCTGAGAATTTAGACAAAGGAAGTAAGTTTCTATACATAAAGATGTGTATTACGGAAGTCTTTATAAAGGTGAATATGTGGAAGAAATGAAAGGATCCTCAGTAGAGACCTTTCTAAGTAAATGATGATGTCTTTGTGTGATGGGTTGTTATGGACACACGGACAGTCAGTGCTCTTTATGAAGATAGAAACATCAGGGAAACATCATTATAGGGTAACATTTAGGAAAGAAGGCAAGACCAAAGCTGTATGCCCACAGTCATCACAGCTGTTTAAAACCTCTGTGTGTGTGTATACACATACATGTATAAACACAGAGGGCACCTAAAACACATACACATGTTTTTTTGTTTTATTTTTTATTTATTTTTATTTTTTAAATTATTTATTTTTATTGTTAAATCATAGCTGTGTACATTAGTGCAATCAAGGGGTATACCATGTGCTGGTTTCATATACAATCTGAAATATTCTCATCAAACTGTTCTAAGAAATAAATTGTATTAAAATTGTAATACTCAAGTCACATTTGACTTGTACAATTATAAGAGGTATGAGATACAATATATAAGGTAAATTCATCAGTATATACTATTATAATTTTAATACAGATTCTTCCTTTCTTAAAATGTGTATACGTTTTCTTGGCACCTTCTGTCCACATAAAGACAGAACTACCCAGAGGTCACCTCAGGTCTATCAGGATGGTGAGATGATAGTAGATTTTATGCCTCCTATGTTCCCCAGCTGTCCCAGGCACTGTTTGGTAACAGCTGTCATGGAGGCTGCAGTTACTTTTAAACTCGCCTGGCTCGTGGACCCCACACTTTGGTCAGGCCGCCCGCCTGTGTTGCAGCGGCGGACCAGGTGCCCCTGATGGAGGACCTGGAGCAGATCTTCCTGCGCTCCTGGCGCGAGTCGCACCTGACCGAGATCCGGCAGTACCAGCAGGCGCCGCAGCCCTTCCCGCCCGCGCCCGGCCCCGCAGCGCCCGTGACCTCGGCGCAGCTGCCCTGGCTGGCCAGCCTGGCCGCCAGCTCCTGCAACGATAGCGTGCATGTCATCGAGTGCGCCTACTCCCTGGCCGAGGGCCTCTCCGAGATGTTCCGGCTGCTCATCGAGGGCAAGCTGGCCAAGACCAACTACGTGGTCATCATCTGCGCGTGCCGCAGCGCCGCCATCGACTCGTGCATCGCCGTCACGGGTGAGTGCCCCCTCTTTGCAGGGTGGGCTGGGTTGGTGGGACCTGCCGTTCCTCCTCTGTAGGAGCCTGAATAATGTCTTGGTTACAGTTTTATTCTTGTCCTGAGCTGCGAGGGTGACAGTTTCCGTTTCTTCCCCTCCCAGACTAGGGTCAGCTTTGGAGTCTGAAAAGACCTGGTTGAAAATCTGACTCCACCGTGCACCTGGCCCTTTGCTTGATCCTTCAGGCCAAGACTGTGGTCCTAAGTTTCTCCCACCATGTAATGGAGATAAAAACAGTGACCTTGTGATCCCTTGTGTGGGTTCCTGAGCCAGTTTACTAATTATCAAAACACTCCCTGAAGCCCCGCTGAGCACAGCATCCTCCCAGCCGGTGGGGAGGCAGAGACCCAACACAGATTGCCCGCCCTCTTGGACGTCCTCGGCTAGGACTCAGCCATGTCATCAGAGAGTTTATGCTAATTCTCAACAGAGGTCCCAGGGAACGTTATGTTGTCTTCCAGGAAAGTACCAAGCCCGGATTCTTTCCGAGAGCCTCCTCTCCCCAGCAGAGTACCAAAAGGAAGTCAGTTATGAGCTGCTTACGGGGAAAGTGGACTCGCTGGGGGCCTTTTTTAGCACTCTCTGTCCAGGTAGGCTTGTTCTCAAATGCTTACATGAGACAGAATCGGTGCCGTGCAGAGTCACCTCGGCCCTATCCTGCCTGCAACCTGCTGTGGCTGCCCTGTGCACTGGCGTTTATGTCTTGCACATGGCTTGGTTTCTGGCTGGCTGTCTCCTGCTCTGGCTGCACAGTCCTGGCGGTGGTGGGGACCTGTGGGTTCTGTCTTTTAAAGATACACAGGCCTTGGTGCCTGTTCCTCTCGACCTTTCCTCACTGATCACCCCTCCCTCTCTGCCCCTCTGAGTTGCTTGGCTCCTCGTCCCCTGGGGACGCTCCTCATGTGTCCCGTGCTGCAGGGCCCTTACCCCTTCCTTGCCTGGCTGCTCACCTCTTGAGACTCATCTGGTACCCTCTAGAAAGTGGGCTGGCCCTTGCTTCCCAGATACACTTGGAACCTTCCTCTCCGCCCTCTAATATTCCTTCCTTGCTTCTTCCTGAGGCCCAGCCCTGGCTGGTGAACTCTCTGTGTTCATGTGTCTACATCCTGCCAGGACAGGCCATGTCACCTGTACATCCATTACTGTGGGCTGCAGGACAGTGCCTGACACCTGCTAACTGTTCCATAGATGTCTGCTGAACTTCACTGAGATGGAAAACCCATTTCTGGTTATTTTCTATGTTTTGGGCAGAGGGTGACATTGACATTTTGCTGGACAAATTTCATCAGGAAAATCAAGGCCATATTTCTTCCTCCCTCCCTGCCTCCTCTGTCACTAAAGCAGGATCCCTGGATGTCAGTGGAGCCCCGGTGTGCACAAGTGAGTGGCGAGAGGAGCTGCTCAGGGTGCTGGTGTGCCAGGCAGGGGATGGGGAGGGACACAGGTGTGCTCAGGGATGGGGGGGGGCTGCTCAGGGTGCTGGTGTGCCAGGGAGGGGACGGGGAGGGACACAGGTGTGCTCAGGAAGTGGGGGGGGGGAGCTTCTCAGGGTGCTGGTGTGCCAGGGAGGGGATGGGGAGGGGCACAGGTGTGCTCAGGGAGTGGGGGGGGCTGCTCAGGGTGCTGGTGTGCCAGGGAGGGGATGGGGAGGGACACAGGTGTGCTCAGGTAGTGGTGGGGTCAAGGCTACAGGTGTGCTTAGGGGGTGATGAGTAGGAAGAGGATAGGTGTGCTCAGAGACCAATGAGTGGGAGGGGGTACGCACCTGGGCTGGGCCTGGGGCAGCAGCACCCTAGGTTGGGGGCTCGAGGTCACAGTGTCAGAGGCATGCGTTCTAGTAAGGGTATCTCTTACAAAGTAGTCCTGATGCCTAATTTTACATTTAGTCTTTATTGACAACAATCTCATTTTATCCCCAAATTGTACATCTTTATAATGTTCCTGCCACAGTACATTTCTCTAAGCTGATTTCCTACCTGTAAATGAATTGCTGACTTTTTTTTATTCATAATGATTTCCTGAAGTGCTGTGATGGTTTCTTCTTTTCTGGAGAACTTTCAGCCCTTTTCCAAATTCCAATCTCTTCCCATGGGATGGGCTTCTTGCCCCTCCAAGCAGATCAGGTCACTGTGACCTCTGTGTTTCCCAAATGTGTGATTTGTACCTTAATTGTCAAGTGAAGAAAGTTGTGTAAAGTGACTGCCTGGTGAGAGTGAGCACTTGGTGAATGAGTTGTTTTCTTCCCTGCCCTGCTCTGTGCATGAGTCTGTTTCCTACTGGGACTGGGGCTCACTGTTTGATTCCCCAGATGAGGGCTGGGCATTGGCTCTTGGGCTCATCTGGCATTCCGGGGTCTGGTTCCAGGCTACCATCTGGAGCCACATGGCATTCGGCCGTTCCAGTTGGCAGTGGCACAGAAGCTCCTTTCCCATGTATGCTCCATTGCGGATTCCAGCACTCAAAATCTGGATCTGGGATCCTTCGAGAAGGTGGACTTTCTAATTTGCATTCCACCATCAGAAGTGACCTACCAGCAGACTCTATTCCGTGTCTGGAATTCAGGTATGTGGCCTTTTGGGGACAAGCTGTGTGGCCTGCTTGGAGAAGCTTCAATCTGCCTAAATTCACATTTGGATGTTAACATCGTTCTTTGCTGTAGAGCGGATAGAGCAAGTAATATTGCTCCCATTTTGTAGTTTATGAAACTGATCCTCAGAGACAGTGACTTGCCCAAGATTTTAGAACCTGGTGAAGTTTGTAAAGTCAAGACTTAAAATTTTTGCTGTGCCACACTCAGGCTAACTACATGTTGGTATTTGACTGCCACTGAGGGCGTTTTTCCTGTTCTTTCAAGAGTGTTGTGTTTAGATGTGAAACACATAGAGAGTCAACGTCTTAACTGGCAGGACTGGCTCTGGAGTGTAGGGTATGGCCCTGTGGTGTTCAGACTGGGATCAGCTGTTCCAGGAAGCTGGCGAAGCTCAGCCTGTCTCTGCCCCAGCTCCTGTGCAGAGCAGTTATAAGGCTGTCACCTGTGCAGGTGTCTCCTCCCTGCTGGGTATGTCCCCGAACCCTCAGGCCTCAAACGGTACCTGCTGTGTAGGAAATGCTCATGTCTGAGCAGATGAAAACCAGCAAGGGTGTTTATGGGGTTAGTGGCGCATTTTTTTGCAGGGGTTTTACTGGAACTCGGCCTGGAAAAGGAGCACGTGACCAAGCAGAGGGTAGAACAGTACGTTCTGAAGCTGGACGCAGAGGCACAGTCAAAATTTAAGTCCTTTCTGCAAAACTCCTTCCAGAATCCTCATACGCTTTTCGTCCTAATCCATGACCACGCCCACTGGGATCTCGTGAGGTTAGAGTGACTTGGTATATGACGGGTTGATGTTTCCCTTCTTTGAAATGATATATAGGAATGTTACTTGGGGCTGAGGATACAAGTCTTGATAAGGTGGATGGTTCCAGGGCTCGATATTTGTAAGCACATGCCATGGACATCTTCCCAGGACCTCAGAGCTGAACGTTATCTCAGGGATCATCTAGTGCAGCCTCTGAAAGTTACCACTGTGTAAATTCAGAGCTGGAGCAGGGAGGCATGTCGCTTGGGGTCACCGGGTGGGGCGGGGTGGGTGTTGGCAGCAGCGAGGGGCCTAGAGCCCAGGACCCTGAGTCACCACCTGATGGGCTCTCTGTAGCTTGCTCAACACCAGGGAGCCTTGCTGGGGGGCGGAGCATGGGGGGTCCTGATGTGAGCAGCTCAGCCCAGCTCCTCCCTGGGAGGGCTCCTATTGGCCCCAGTACCATGGTCACTGCTGGCAACTGCCCTTTTTCAGAGGTGAGTTTACTCAATTAAAGCAAATATAAACCTAGGTGACTTTCAGACAGGAGTTTGACAGGGTTTCAGTGGTTCACTAGGATTGTCTCTGTGAGATTGGCCTTGGGGTTGTGCATTTAGATAGTGCCACTGATGTAGGTGAGGAAGGAGGAGGCTGGTGGGCCAGATCACGGAGAAAGCCTTTGATTGTCACAGATTCATAGATGCTTATGGCTGGCCAGGTCTGAGGGCTCACCAGAGAAAGGGTGTACGATCTAGGGTCCTTGTATAGGCTTGGGGAAACTAGACATGCTAAAATTCTAGAAAGAGCTGTATGGCAAATATGCATCTTGGGGGGAGGTTTCTCAGAGTAGTTTCTTGCCATCTGAAAGGTTGGCACTGATTTTGTTTTTTCCTCACCCCTGGATTTACAGAAGAGAATGCTAAGGCCACTGACTTACTGCTCCAGGGAGAAAGGCTGTGCCAGGCCTGCCCTCTGCAGCCTTTGTCTAAATGCTTTCTGGTAATTTACTGCTGCCTTTTAAGTCTAGTATAGAAGTTACCTTTTTATATCTTCTTTGGTCCTTTCAAGGTCAGAAGAACCTTAGGGGAGAGAATCTAAAGAGATAAATACACAGTCAAATTAGGTTGAAGGTGAAACTGGCTACAAATCACCGTTCTAGAAGAGCCAATGGTTGTGTACCTTGTAAGAAATCCCTTATAGATGCTGTTCCTCAGGTGCTGTCCCCCAGGTGAATGTTTCATAAGGAATGAGTATCAGAGCGAGTCCCTGACAGGCACCTGAAGTCTAGTCATTTTTTGTTTGTTTGTTTCCCTAGCAATGGGCAGATCCATAGCCTTCAATTATTGGCAAAGTTGAGGGTTATTTATTCAACTGCTTTATCCTTGCAAAATTATAAAACAAGATTAGTAATTCCACCCATTGTGTCTCCTTTCCTCCCTCAGTAGTGCTGTTCATAATCTCTACTCTCAAAGTGACCCATCTGTGGGCTGGGTGGACAGATTGCTCAACTGCAGAGAGGTGAAGGAAGCCTCCAACATTGTGACGCTGCACGTGACATCCTTCCCGTATGCGCTACAGACCCAGCACACCCTCATCAGCCCCTACAACGAGATCCACTGGCCTGCATCCTACAGCAGCGTGAGTGCCGCTGGCGGGCTTCGGTGCAGCGTGATGCTTGAGTCTAGAGAAATTACACTTAGTAAAAATCTGCACCAGCTTGATTGGGGATCAGGGGTTCCAGCTTCTTGGATCTTTGATTCAATGCAGGATTAGATTTAAGCCCTTTTTTGTTTTTTTTTGGGGGGGAACCTTCCTGCAATACGCCAGTTGGCTTCCCTGTCTCAGAAGTTGTGGAGCAGTGAGGTTGGTTTGACATTTCTCCTGTGGCTGTGGCTGTCTGAGCAGCACTCTGAATTTTTGCTCTCACGGCCATGGATAAGGCTGCTGGAAGACAGAGCCTCTGAGGGTTGTAGGGTCTGGGTTCTGTGTGGAGTGGCTCTAAGTGTATCTAGAAACCTTAGGAGTGTTCTTGCTTGTCCTGTCTCTGCATCCTTAAGCAGCAGTTAAAAATCTCCTTCTTCAAACTGAGCATACATCCTCAAAGCCTGGTGAGTTTTGTTTGAGTTTAATCACCTGGCATTGTCTAATCAAAACAAAACAGGCTAACACAATTCTGATAACCTGAGAATTCTGAGTGGTTGGATTCTAGCTAATTACACAAGGAATAAACATAAAATTCTGGACTTCTTTGGAGTGCCTCACAATCATCTAAGGAACTTTTAAAAATAACTGATGCTTGGGCCAGGTGGGTGCAGTGGCTCACACCTGTAATCCTAGCACTCTGGGAGACCAAGGCAGGAAGATCCTTTGAACTCAGGAGTTTGAGACCAGCCTGAGCAGGAGCAAGACCTCATCTCTACTAAAAGTAAAAAAATTAGCCAGGCGTTGCGGCAAGTGCCTTTTGTCCCAGCTACTTGGCAGGCTGAGGCAGGAGGATCACTTGAAACCAGGAGTTTGAGGTTGCTGTGAGCTAGGTTGATACCACAGCACTATAGCCTGGACAACAGAGTGTGACTCTGTCAGAAAAAGCAACATAAAACAAAAAACCCAAAAAACTAATACTTGGCTTCCACCTGGTAGCCTGAGAAAGGTTGAGATGATAGCCTGTGTGTATGAGGCATTTACCATGAACCGGGAGGCGCTGTTTGAAGTGCTTTGTGCTATGAACTCGTACAGAGGCAAGTACTAGGAAGAGTTGTGATTTACAAATGGGGGAAATGGTTGGGCCACTTGCTGGAGGCCGGCAACTAGAAAGTGGAGCTGTGATGACCCAGGCCACTGGCTCCAGAGCTCTGCCCTTAATCACTGTGCTATTTGGGGGTAGAGTTCATACTTTTGCATTTTCAATAACATTCCCCAACTTTAGAATTTTATATCATTGTGAGTAAAATTGGCTAGTAGATAAGCATGTCTTTTCCTATTGATTTTTAGTACTAAATGAATGCAGGATAACTGATTTGCCTACCCTAAAACTAGCTTAAGACTGTGGAAAGAAGCAATTTTAACAAAGAAAGTTGTATGTAAAAATAAAAGATAAGGTTAATTTCCTTCTTGGTAAAGATGTTGAGACTAAGTGAATGGAAAACTCTAGACTGAGGGGGATGCATCCTCCTTAAAGCATTGGGGGGGGGGGGGGAGGGCAGATGCTCTTTGCCCTGGGTCTGCAGATAAAAGAAATTTCTAAAGTGCCATTCATAGTCAGCACAACTTAGAACAAGATGCCAGTCCAGGTTGTCCACAGGTCTGCTATGTGAACCTCTGGCCATCCCTGTGAATGCAATGTTTGAGCAACTAATACTTTTCTCTGTTTTAGGGAATGGACTTATATCATGAAAATAAGAAGTACTTTGGGCTTTCAGAGTTTATTGAATCTACCCTTTCAGGACACAGCCTTCCCTTGCTCAGATACGACAGCTCCTTTGAGGCCATGGTCACTGCATTAGGAAAAAGGTACATGTCTCCCTTGGAAGGTACTGGAAGTGCTCAGTATCACTGTGTTGGCTTTTTGTGTCTTACTGCACACTGGCTGCCTCCGTGTGCTGAAATCATTACCCCTGTTGGGTGCTAAACCCCACATTCTCTAGCTTCTAGAGGGAGACGGATTTCTTTTTCATAGTTTGAAAAATGCTGGTTTGGGTTTCCATACCTGAACCAATCTACAGTGGCCGGCAGGGTAAGGACATGTACAAACATAATTGCTCCCTTGGGCATTCAAGGTTTACTTTCTAAGACATTATAGTTTTCATCTCTAGAATTTCATTTGTGTATTTCTTGTATCTCCACTTAACATGTTCAGTCTTCCCTCTAGCTTCCTTAGCATACAGAGCAGAGTTATGATTGTGTTAACGTTCCTGTCTGTTAACTCTGTCATCTGCGTCATTCCCAAGGTCATTTTCTATTCCTTGCTTCCTCCTCTCCCCACGTTTTGGGTCATATTTTCCAGCTTCTTTACATACTTGGTAATTTTTGGAAAGGATGTTGGATATTGTGAATTTTACCTTGTTTGGTGCTGGATATATTTGTATTCCTAGAAATTCCTATAAATCTTGAGTTTTATTAAGTTAATCCTTCCAGGTCTGTCTTTTAAACTGTGTTAGGCAGGACTAGGGTAGTACTTGATCTAGAGCTAACTTTGTCCATAACTGAAGCAAAACCCTCTGAATAGGTCCATTGTCACTGAGGTCTTCCACATTGCTTGTGGGAATAAGGACTATTTTCAGCCCTGTGTGAGCTTGGGACATTGTTTCCTTTAATCCACTTACAACCACAGGACTCTTTTCTTGGCCTTGGGCTGTTTCCTTACGTGAGGGACCCTCTGCGGCTCTCTGAAGTTCCATATCTGTGCAGAGCTCTCCTATTTGGTGCTCTGCCCTGTGACCGTTCGCCTTGGTTCCCCTGGACTCCAGTTCCTCTCCACAGGGAGACCACCAACCTTTGCCTGGGTCCCTTTTTCCAAGTACATCCCCAAAACTTTTTCCAGGCAGAAGCTGGGAGCTCATCTACTCTGTTTCACATAGTTCAGGATCCCTGTTTTTCACTGCCCCAAATCCCATGTCTTAAAACATTGTTTTTCAGTTGTTTCAAGTGAGGCATTGTGTACAAACTAGATTTGACTTTATTCCTACCAAGAAATGCAGTGATACATAGTGACCTGGGTTTCTTCAACACTGGTTCCCTGGCGGCTGGTTTCTGACATGTGGGTCAGAGCCACCCGAGCAGTGCATGTGGTTGTGGCATCAGCCACTACCTTTGTGTAGGGACACTTTCTTTCTTTCTTTCTTTTTTTTTTTTTTTTTTGAGACAGTCTTACTCTGTAGCCCTAGGTAGAGTTCTGTGGTATCATAGCTCACAGCAAAATCAAAAGCTTAGGCTCAAGTGATTATCTTGCCTCAGCCTCCCTGTAACTGGGATTACACGTGCATGCCACTACGCCCAGCTAGTTTTTTCTATTGTTAGTAGAGACGGAGTCTCGCTGTTGCTCAGGATGGTCTCAAATGTCTCAGCTCAAGCAATCTACCTGTGTTGGCCTCCCAGAGTGCTAGGATTACAGGCGTGAGCCACTGTGCCCAGCCATTTAGTTATATTTCTAATCACTCACTATCATTGAAATGAACACAGTGAAGTGCATTTACAACTGTGTCACCACATCTGGGGGCAGTGGTTGCTGGTGGGCGCTCTTCTATCCAGTGGAAGCCTGGGGCAAGTTAACTACCTCCTCAGGGGGTGATACAGCCTAAACAGGATTTATGTCACTCATTTATCTGTTCATTCATTGAACAAATATTTATTGAGCAGCTACCAAGTGCAAAGTGCTAAATAAAAAAAATGGAAGAAACAACAGCAGCAACAAACATGGTTTGTTTGCCCAGGAAAAAACAAAGGAATTTATATGGTATATACTCCAGTATAAGCCGAGTTTTTTCGGCACAAAACTTGTGCCGAAAAACCCGAACTCGGCACAAATTTTGTGCTGAGAAAACTTGGCTTATACTCGAGTATATACGGTAATTTGGTTTCTAAAGAAGATTTCTAATTCAGGTTTCCAGCACCCAGCTTCTAAAGGCAGCTGTTGGCCCAGCTCCGCGGCGCATGCCTGTAATCCTAGCACTCTGGGAGGCAGAGATGGGTGGATTACTAGAGCTCAGGGAATGGATTTGTTTTTTTTTAGAGACAGTCTCACTTTGTCATCCTTGGTAGAGTGCTGTGGCATCACAGTCCACAGCAACCTCTAGCTCTTGGGCTTAAGCGATTCTCTTGCCTGAGCCTCCTCAGTAGCTAGGACTACAGGCAGTCGCCACAGTGCTTGACTGTTTTTTTGTTGCAATTTGGCCGGGCCAGGTTTGAATACGCCAGCCTGGATGTATGGGGTCGGTGCACTGAGCCACAGGGGCCTCCATCAGGGGATGTATTGAACTCAGTAGTTTGAGACCAGCCTGCGTAAAAGCAGACCTGCATCTACTAAAAAAAAAATAGAAAAACTAGCTGGGCATTGTGGTGGGTACCTGTTGTCCCAGCTACTAGGGAGGCTAAGGCAAGAGGATCGCTTGAGCCCAGGAGTTTGAGGTTGCTGTGAGCTAGGATGATGCCATGGCACTCAGGGTGACAGAAGTTCTGTTTAAGAAAAACAAACAAACAAACAAAAAAAAAAACAGGCTGCACTCAGTAACTCATGCCTGTAATCCTAGCACTCTGGGAGGCGGAAGTGGGTGGATTGGCTGAGTTCACAGGTTCAAGACCAGCCTGAGCAAAAGCAAGGCCTTGTCTCTAAAAATAGCCAGAAATTGTGGTGGGTGCCTGTAGTTCCAGCTACTTGGGAGCCTGACAGGAGAGAATCAACTTGAGCCCAAGAGTTTGAGGTTCCTGTGAGCTGTGATGCCATGGCAGTCTACCAAGAGTGACAAAGTGAGACTCTGTCTCAAAAAAACACAAAAAATAAAAAGCAATTTATGAAGGCTACTGTTCCTATTTTGGGAGCTGCCCCTCCCAGAGCCACAATGCCTTGGTGTTGGTGGGCAGTGCAGGGCAGGGTCTTGGAAGGCACGGCCATCACAGGCCTGGTCTCTCTGTGTTCCTTGCAGGTTCCCCCGCCTGCATAGCGCGGTGATCAGGACCTTTGTTCTCGTGCAGCACTACGCGGCCGCGCTGATGGCTGTGAGCGGCCTCCCACAGATGAAGAATTACACATCGGTGGAGACGCTGGAGATCACGCAGAACCTGCTCAGCTCCCCGAAGCAGTGCCCCTGCGGCCACGGGCTAATGGTGCTGCTGCGCGTGCCCTGCTCGCCGCTGGCGGCCGTGGCCTACGAGCGGCTGGCGCATGTGCGTGCGCGGTTGGCGCTGGAGGAGCACTTCGAGATCATCTTGGGCACCCCTAGTTCCAGCCTCACTGTGGGGAAGCACTTCGTGAAGCAGCTCAAGGTAGGTGGGCGCTGGGCACAGGGGAAGAATGCATCATATAGCCTGGGAGCTACCCAAGGGACCACGAGGGGGGAGGGAGGAGGAGCACCCAATTTCTTAACTGAGCCAGCGGCCTGGCCACCCTGCCTCCCTGCCAGGGCAGCCCCTGCACCTGCGCCCACCTCAGGCTGCCTGGCCACTCCTGTCCTTTGGGGGGCAGCATGGTTTCCGTTCTTCCTGGGGTGCATTTCTCCTCCTCTGTGTCTAGCTGAGAGCGAGTCAGGTCCCTGTCTTCACCTCTGCCCCTGGGGAAGCTCCCTCCCCAAGCCTGCCTGGGGAAGTGCCCAGATCCTTGCCTGTCACCAGCTCCTCCCTTGGAGGGAAGGGCCACCCTCACAGATCACAACCCCACAAAGCCTAGCTCTGTGCCTGGCCCAGTGTGGATTTTCATTGAGTCTGCAAGTGCAAAAATATGCTAAAGCCTTAGGGAAAGAATATTGAATAAATGAACAGGAGCCACCAGAAAACGGTAAAAGGCATGAGGACACTTGAAGACATACACTTTCTTCCAAAGAACCAGCCAGTTAACAGATACCACTGGGCTGTAGGTAACAGTAGTGTCACTGGTGGTGGCTTATCTGCAGCATCAAGAGCTTTCCCTTTGGGCCACACCTGTGGTGCAAGGAGGGGGGCGCCAGTCCCATATACCAGTGGTGGCGAGTTTGAACCCAGCCCCAGCCAAAACTGCAATAAAATAAACTTGTTTAATTTAAAAAAAGAGCTTTCCCTTTTACAAAGGACTGACCTGGAGGGCTTTAAGTCAATGGGAGGATGTTAAGGTCCCCGGAGCTGGGCAAGCTGGGAAGTCAGCAGTCTCATGGCTTTATTTTTAATTATTTGCAGATATGGCAGAAAATTGAGGACGCTGAGTGGAGGCCTCAGACGTACTTGGAATTGGAGGGCCTGCCTTGCATCCTGATCTTCAGTGGGATGGACCCGCATGGGGAGTCCTTGCCTAGGTGAGCAGAGGGGCTTATTGGGGTTTGAGGGATGTTGTGCCTGGGTGCCAGAGGCTGGCAACCAGGCTGGGCTATGGCCACTTGACGGTAGGTGGTGCTATTCTTATGCACAGGCACTGTAGGTTGCATGTTTACTGTGATTTTTTCCTACAGAGAGTGCTGAAAAGGGTCTCAGCCCCAAACAGCTTTGCCTGATTCTCAGAAGGACACTGTTTGGGCTCATCCAGGGATTGTTGCCAGCTTCATGGGTGGAGGCCCTGCAGCTGCAGTTAGGATTAATGTCTCCAGGATCAGGCTGTCCATGTGGCCTGACTATGTATGTTAGGGGAGGCTAACTGCATTGAGGACAGTATTACATCACCTCCAGGGGTCAGGACTACAGTCTCTGCTGTAGTGGGGTCCTGCCTGGATTAGGAGGTGTCCTGGGAAGAGGGACAACTACTGTTGCTATTGCTTGCGGAAAGCCAGTTCCAACACAAAGAGGGAACTCTCTCTAAGGTCATGTTCCTCCAAAGCCCTCAGGGTGCTGGAGATCTCAGCCACATGTCCACTCAGCGTCTTCTGGTAGTCTCCACACAGACAGGCAGCCACTCAGGGTAGGAGGTTGCTGGGATTGGTAGTGATTGGGGGCTTTCCAAGACTTACATGGGGGCAGGCAGGCAGGCTGCTGTGGGGGCTTTGCACAACTGTCCTATGTAACAAAATATTAAGAGCAGATGGTATTTGTGTCCCTGTTATGTGCTGGACGCTGTCCTAGGTTCTTCTGATATGCTTTCTTCCATTTTATTCTCACATTAACCCTGGGGGAAAGGGAGTATTTCAATGGTCCCACCTTACTGATTGGAGAAACTGAGACTTACTGAGATTAAGCCAGTACACTAACTGTTTTGTACTCGCACAAGTCCCAGGGTCCTAGTGAGGGAGGCGGATGTGGTCCTGGTGACCGCTGCCCTCAGCACCGCAAGCAGCGCCTCATCTGTGGAAGGCATGCGGTAAATGCCTTCTTCCGTGTCCTGCCAGGTCTTTGCGGTACTGTGACCTGCGTCTGATAAACTCCTCCTGCTTGGTGAGAACAGCCTTGGAGCAGGAGCTGGGCCTGGCTGCCTACTTTGTGAGCAACGAGGTCCCCTTGGAGAAGGGGACAAGGAATGAGGCCTTGGAGAGTGATGCAGAGAAGCTGAGCAGCACTGACAATGAGGATGAGGAGCTGGGGACAGAAGGTGAGGGGTGGCTTGGGCTTCAGCTGGGAGTTCCTGCCGGTACGTCTTCCTCGGCTTCTAATCTCTGAAGCCACCTGCACCTCCATCAGTGGGCCTGATTCTATCCACTGGGCCACAGCAACTTCAGCAAGTGGCACTGTGTATGCTGCCTGCTCATGGGCCATGTATGGGAGGTTCTGGGACATTCGATCTTGGTTCTTGCTGTTTTGATAGCAGCAGCTTGGCAGGGGTTTAGGCCTGCCTGCCGGGCAGCCGCTCTGCGTGAGAGTCACCTGGTCTTTGCTGAAGGAGAGGGCGGAGCCCTCATGAACTCAGACTTTGCTCCCTTCCCCTTCTTTTTTGGTGGAGTGAGAAGATAGAAATCCCTGTAGGCTCTTCCTCATTCTAGAATTCTTAAATAATGGGAAGAAAAATTGAGATTTCTTATAGTTCAAGTCCATGCTTTACTCATTGTTGGTGGAATTCCTACTCGATAGGAGATTTACTTTTATGGAGATTTGTGAAAACAGGGCAGTTTCATTTGCACACTCTTAAAATCTGACACCGTGTTTTTAATAGGACACATGAATGAGAACACTGTGAGGCATCTGGACATAGTCAACAGTGTGGAGAGAAAAAATAAAAAGCCAATAATACAAAAAGTATGAAGCAGTTGTGGAATGTGGCCCGGGTGGAGAGAGAGGGACGTCGTCACAGCTCAGGCCTGTGGTCTCCCTCCTCTGTTCCTGACCATGGGCCCTCTCCTAGCCTCAGCTTGTTTATCTGTAAAATGGGACTAGAGTGACCTGCCCCCATGGCCATTTTTCAGAGACACCAGCCCAACCCCGAGGCAAGATGCTCCCGTTTCTCCGTTGCAGCAACACGACTCCGTGTTCCCTGGCGTCTCACCATCCTCCCTTTAGTTTCTCCATGTGCACCTGTCAGCCACCAGCCCATGCCACACAGTGGCTCGCCAACGCTAAATTCACAGCGGTGGCTGGGCCAAAAGGCACAGCTTCCAGGCGTTCTCCTGCTCCTGCCTCTGGGCTCCTAGGGTCACTGCCCCACCTGGTCCACTCGCTCCAGCTGCACCTCCCCGGCTGGCACCACCTGATTGCTCAGTGCCCTATGCTGGGTGCCTGGAATAGGGCAGCTGAATGAATGGGAGGGGAGAGATGATACCTGTGAGCACCTGTTACCAACTGTAAAGGGCTTGGCAAACTGAGGGTTGGAAATTGCAACCCCTCTTCAGCATATGTGTTTGAAACAGGCTCCACCTCAGAGAAGAGAAGTCCTGTGAAAAGGGAGAGGTCCTCCTCCCATGACTCTGCGTCCTCGTCCCTCTCCTCCAAGGCATCTGGTAAGTCTTCCTGAGTGAATAAAGATTGGATGGATTGTTTTTGTTGTTTTTTTTTTTTTGTTGTTTTGTTTTTTTGCTGTTGTTTTTTGAGGGCTCTGAGAATGAAAAGAAATGTGATCCTTTATTTTCCATTAGAACTAGAAAAAGAAGGAATCATTGAAGAACCAGACTCACCAGAGAGTAATGTTTTGGTCAGCTTGGGATCTGAGAACTTGAAGCCTCTGGGCAGGACTGAAGGGGTCAGCTGCCCTTGTCTCAGGGGAAGGTGGAAGACTCTGTTCCTTCCTGTGGCCGGGCTGCCGGCAGAGTGCTGGCCGTGCTGGGGGCCTCCCTCGGGGCTGCCCGTGCTGCTGGTGGTTCCAGAAATCGCTCTGCCCCTGGGGAGGGGCACTGAGGGCGAGGTGTTCTTGTGGAGGGAATAGGCACAAAAGACTTGGTTGGGGAGGAGCAAGAAAAGGCAGCGGGAGCACGTGACCCTGTGCCTGGCACTGCCCTTTGGCAGAGCAAATGGGCAGTGTGGATAAAAGGCCTCATGTGTCTATGCCCCAAGGCGCCCCTTGGTCTCCACGAGCATTTAGAGCTGGAGTTCTTGAAATAATGCTGCATCTTTCTGCCAAAAGCATTTATTGAGAGCTAACTTCAGATCTGAATCAGGGCATTGGAAGATCAATGAGACACAGACCCTGGCCTCGGGAATTTATCGTTCTCAGTTGCATCCGTACACGTGAAGTGTTACAGATCCATGTATAAAGGAAGTAATTAATTTTGTCCCATGTGGAGGGCAGATTTTGGAATGGGTGTTGTCACCACAGGTTTTAGAGAATAGCTAATCTGGCCTGGGCCTTGGAGAAGGCATTTCAGGTAAAGAAACCTCACGGGCAGAGAGATACCCAGGGTGTGAGTGTGTGTGGGGCCTGGGTACAGGGAGTGGTCCCGTGCCAGGCTGCGGGTGGGCCTGGTTGTGGCTGGGGAGCAGTTGCCTTGTGGTCTGGAACATGGGAGGTCAGAGTGCCACAGGAGATTTGGCCTGAGGGTGTCTGGAGCAGCCTTTCTTTTTCCCTCACCTCACACAGCCCGGGAATGGTGAGCCCGGCAGTGGGGCCTCCCTTGCAGATGCCTCTGATGAGGTCAGCAGGACCTCCCTTGACCTGCCCCAGAGCTGTGACTCATAGGTTCAGGATCAGTCAGAAAAGCCTAATGCTGTAGCCCCTGGTATCTGCTTGCCCCAAACAGCACAGGGATCGTGGAGCAGAAACAGGAGTAGCTGGTATGTTTGGGGCCAGGTCCCCCTGAGATGTCCCTGACCAGGTTGTCTCTCCTCAGGCTCAGCGCTCCTTGGCGAAGCCTCAGCCCAGCCTACAGGGCTCCCCCAGGTGGAGCAGGCCAGGTCGCCCCAGCCCTGCGTCCCGTCAGAGGAGGCCAGGGCCCCTGGCGAGAAGCAGAGGCCCCGAGTGGGCCAGGGGACGCCATCAGTCATCAGCAGGCACAGCCCTGGGCTGGTCCCCCAGCCTGACTGTGGCCCCAGGCCCGTCCAGAAGAACGTCCAGGTGTCAGCCACCTTGTCCTCCTCCCAGCTGTCCTCCTCCTCAGGCTCATCCTCTTTGTCTGTGGCACCAGCCGCGGGCACGCTCGTACTGCAGGCCTCTCAGTGCTCCATGACCAAGGCCTGCCGACAGCCACCCATCGTCTTCCTGCCCAAGCTCATGTATGACATGGTCATGTCCACCGACGGCAGCGGCCTACCCAAGGCTGCCTCGCTTCTACCCTCCCATTCAGTCATGTGGGCCAGCTCTTTCCGGCCCCTGCTCAGCAAGACAATGACATCCACGGAACAGTCGCTCTACTACCGGCAGTGGACAGTGCCCCGGCCCAGCCACATGGACTATGGCAACCGGGCCGAGGGCTGCGTGGACGGCTTCCACCCCCGCAGGCTGTTGCTCAGTGGGCCCCCGCAGGTGTGTGCCCCCATCGCCAACCCCAGACTCATGCTCACTTTCTGCCACTCCCATGGTGGAATCTTCTCTGACAGCCCAGGCTGGGCAGGTGGGAGTTGGGTGACTTCCATTTGTCCTTTGCGTGAGGTAGGGGACAGAGGGGACATTTCCAGATGCTTCTCATGTTCCCAGCTATCTCACATGGCCCTTGTGTGCTGTGCACACTCCCTAACAGGGAGAAACACGACTCCCCCTTCTGCCTGGGAGGGTTTGGTGAGTGTTAACAGGGAGCGGGGGGCTCTGTTTCCCTTCTCGGCCCTCCCCAGCTCATAGCAGTTCCATACCCTTGAAAATCCTTTTACTTCTCAAAGTGGCAGAACCTCCTGGGCACGAGTGTCCAGAGTGGTGTGCATGTAAGGAAGAGGAGGAGGAGGAGACTGTGGATCGGGCTTAGCTCTTTGGACAAACAGTGGCTGGGAGCTGGGCTCTGGGGTCGGGATGCTACTTTGTGTCAGTATCTATCTGTGTTTCTTGAACTTGTCAAATGAGTGTATAACTGTTAAAAAATGAGAAGGAAAGAAAATGTTTCTTAACAGGTAGTCTCCATCACACCTCACATTGGATCGGATATTATCAGTCTTTAAATATTTTGATTATTTGATAGGTGAACAATAGTAACATTATAGGTTTATTAGTGAGATTTAACATTTTTAAAAAGTATTTCTTGGTTATCAGTGTTCTTTTAGTGATTTTTCTGGCTGGAAGTCACCCAGCTCCTACCTGCCCAGCCTGGGCTGTCAGAGAAGATTCCACCGTGGGAGCGGCAGAAAGTTTTTTTTTCTTTAGACCATTTGGCTTTTTCTTGCTGATTTGTAGGAGAACTTCAGATATTATGGATTTTCGTCCTTTGCTTATTATGTGTTTTGTAAATATTTTTTTCTGACGCTTTCCTGCACCCCTCATTATATGTCAGATTTTCCTCTTTAATGTTAGTTTTTTTCATTCATCAGTATTTGCTGAGTTTCTAGCTGGAAACTCAGGCATTGGGCTCTGTGTTTGGAAAGTGCATCCTTGAGTAACTGTGCTATGAGTTGGTGCTAGAGCAGCCCAGGCTAGCCGACAGGTGCTTCTTTACTCAGCTGTGACCAATGTGAAGGAAGGTTCATAGTAAATACGCTGGCCTGGTGCCGGGCTGAGGGAGCAAGGGACTGTATGATAGAGAAAGAAAGAGAAGGAAGAAGAGAAAAGTTGTTCTTTTCTTGGGTTTAGGAGGACAAAAATAAGATGCCAACTTTTTATTTCTTGTACAAAGAATTTTATTATCTAGCAGTTTGCAATTTTTAAGGCTCTTCAGACATTATGCTTTACATTGTCAATTCATTTTATTTCTTGAAGCAAACTTTCTTCAGCTTAGGATAAGGTCCTATTTCTAACAGCTTAAGAAACATGGCTGGTTAAAATCTGGGGACACATCTGCAGCGGTTTACAAGCAGACGGGCCTCCGGCTCTGGAGAGTCCACCTGCCTGCCCACCTGCAGGCTGGTTTAGACCACGTTTCCCTTCATTTGTCTGTGTGTTCTGGGGCTCTTGTGTTAATGACAGGCTCTTTAGGTGAGGTGTACTGCCCGAGGCACAGCAGGTATTCAGCCTGCACTCCCCGGGGACAGGATTCCTGACTGCAGGCTCCCGTTTCCACGCCTTCACAGATCGGGAAGACAGGCGCCTACCTGCAGTTCCTTAGCATTCTGTCCCGCATGCTCATCCGGCTGACAGAGGTGGACGTTTACGATGAAGAGGAGATCAATATCAGTGAGTTACCTGTTTGGTGACATGTGGGTGCCCAAGCCCTAATCGCTTTCTCAAGTGACTGCCGAGTGTCTTTCACTTTCCAGATAAAATTCTGAGACTCAAGATCGAACTCATCCCATTACCCTAAGCGGTTCTCAACCTGTGGGCTGCAACGCCTCTGTAAAAATGAAAATACATCCTGCATATTACATAGTTACATTACGATTCATAACAGTAGCAAAATTACAGTTATGAAGTAGCAATGAAAATAATTTTATGGTTGGGGGTTACCACAACATGAGGAACTGTATTAAAGGGTTGCAGCATTAGGAGGCATTAGGAAGGTTGAGAACCACTGCCCTAAGGTAATGACTGCCCAGTACCTTCCCAGGCCAAGCACAGAACTAGATACTTTACGTAAATCACCACGCTTAGCCGCTATGCCCCACTATGGCGAGGACATTGTTATTCCCTTTTCCTATGGAACATGTGCCCCTGGGCAGGCCAGGGTTGGGGGGTGGCAGAGCCAGAATTAAATTGGATTTGACTTGGCCCCTAGAAGATAGACTTACCCCTCAGAAGGCTTCCAGCCTACCAGTCTAGGTAGGTCAATGAGCATGTAGGTCAATACCTTGGGGGCAAAATAGGACCGAGGTGTGGGGAAAATCTTGTCCTGGAAAATCCTGTCCAGGATCAACCCTGCTTCAGGCAAGCCTCTCCTTAGCTGGCTCATTTGTGCTCACTGGGAGGCACCCTGTCCCTCTTCACCCACCCCTCCCAGTGGCTGGCAAACTTGGTCCAGTCTCTGAACCTGCTGTCCTGGGAGAGAGTGTGTGTGAGAGGTCCCAGCTGTGCTGGTGTTCACGCAGCACCTTGTGCTTGAGTTTTGACTTGGGGGACTTTGGGAACCTATGGAGCCCTTCCAGCCCTCCATGTTCCTTGGAGGGAAAGAGGAGGCTCTGCAGCTCAGCTGAGTTTTCTATGGTTTCCCCACAGCTCAGAACCACATTTCAGACAAAAGCCGGCAGGCCTGGTGTCTGTCTCCTTGCTTTCTTGGATATTCCAAGACAGGATTTGAACCAACATTTAAATGTCAGGGCCCATTCTCTTAAATACTCTGTCATCAGCTCAGTGCGCTCTTTGTTAAACAGAATGTCTCCTGTCCTATAGGATGTTGTACGGATTGAATGCCATACACATGAAGCACTGTGTGCTTATTAAATGCAATAAACATCCCTTTGATATAATCAATATGTTACATAATTTGACTTGGAGCAGTCAGTGAGCACCATAGACCAGACCAGTCACAGTGGGTGATGACAAATGGCAAATATAAAAGTATCCTTTGCTCCACGGCTGGTGTTGGTATTCAGAAGGGAATACCAAGGGCCCGGGACACCTGAGAACCTCTCCAGAAATAGAGGGACAGGAGCTGAGCTGAGTGGCTGGGGAGCGTTTGGATATTTAGAGGCAAGAAAGGAAGAAACACAGGCCCCATAGGTCCCGCTGTGTTGGGAGGAAGCACAGGACTTAGGTTGTTGGGCCAGGAGTTGGAGTAGGGGGCAGGAGAGCAACCCCCTTCCCACACGGAGCATAAGGCTGTCCTCTGGGCAAAGACCCAAATGCATTTTCTTGCCTCATTGGAGCAATCCTGAACATGGAATATGAATCAGAAGCCTCCGAGATACAATGGGGCTTCCCAGTGACTTCTAGACATAATAACAACCCCACCCCAAGCATCATGCTTATGCCCATTTAAAATGTGGTCATGTGCCACATAACGATGTCTTGGCCAACAGCAGACCCCATATATAGATGTGGTCTCATAAGATGATAATGAAGCTGGAAAATTTCTTCACCTGTACGTGGGTACGTTTGTGGTGGTGCTGGTGTAAACAAACCTACTGGGCTGTCAGTCATATACAAGTCCAGCCCATACGATTATGCACAGGACATGACACTTGGTAAATGACTGTGTTACTGGTTTATGTAGCACAGTGTATTACTATGTTATGCTTTTTATTAGAGTGTACTCCTACACTCTAGTTACAGTAAAAAAAAAACAGGTCCTGGGCGGTGCCTGTGGCTCAAAGGAGTAGGGCGCAGGCCCCATATGCCGGAGGTGATAGGTTCAAACCCAACCCCGGCCAAAAATGCAAAAAGACTAAAAATTATAAAAAAAACCAGTCCTTCAGGAGATATTCTAGAAGAAAGCATTATCATCATAGGAGATGACAGTTCTATGCATGTTACTGCCCCTTCCAGTGGCCAAGATGTGGAGGTGGAAGGCAGTGATATCAACAGTCCTGACCCTGTGCAGGCCTAAGTTAATGTGTGCACTTGTGCCCTAGCTTAGTTTTTAATAAAAAGTTTAAAAAGTTAAAAAGATTTTAATATAAAAAGGCTTATACAATGAGGATATCAATAAAATATTTTTGTACAGCTGTACTATTGATGTTTTAAGCTGAGTTTTACTGCAAAAGAATTAAAAGTTAAAAAAATAAGTTTTAACGTAACTAAGGTCAGTTTACTATTGAAAGAATTTTTAAAAACCTTTAGCCTCGTGTTTGTGTCTGTAAAGTTCACAACAGTGCACAGTAATGCTCTAGGCTTTCACTTTCACTCACTACTCACCCAGAGCAACTTCTAGTCCTGCAACCTCCATTCATGATAAGTTTCCCAAACAGGTGTACCATTTTTTATCTTTTATATTGTAGTCTTACTATACCTTTTCTATATAGGTACACAGACACTTACCATTGTGTTACAGTGACGTAGAGTATTCAGTACAGTAATGTGCTGTACAGGTGGGTAGCCTCGGTGTGTAATAGGCTGTCCGTCAAGGTTTGTGTGAACACACTTCATGCTGTTTGCACATGACAACATCATTTATGCATTTCTCAGAAGGTGTCCTGTCAAGTGATGCATGATAGTAAATCATTTTTACTTCCTAGTTGGTCACACAGTTGTGTTTCTGCCAACCTTATAGACCTCAGAGAAGAACCAGACTGGCATTATTTGCAGCTCGGTGACTCCTGGCCAGACCTGGAGCTGTTCAGGAAGATGCCCTTTGACTATATCATTCACGACCCCAAGTATGAAGATGCCAGCCTGATTTGTTCTCACCATCAGAGCATAAAGTGTGAAGGTCGGACTTTGCCTCTCTTGTTTCACCCCCTTCCAAAGTATATGAGCGTAGTCTCTGAAAGGGATGAACTGAGTTGTTAGGAGTGAAGTCTGGTGGTGGTGCCTTAACCAGGGATGCCTAGCACAGAACTGAGATCACACCTCCCGGTATAGGCAAGGGACCACCGTGGAACCCATGAAAGAAAGATGTGCAGCCCAGGGGGTGCTGAGTGGTGATGACAACACGCTTACTGACCTACTGTGGTCAGAAAATTGCAAAGGCTCAGATTAAGGGAGGATAGAAGATGTATACATTTACCTCTGAACTTGAGGTTGCTGTAACAGCGTGGGTATACATGCTCCCCTCCTCCCTCAGTCTCTGGGCTTTCTTGCTGCCTCCTAGGCACCCTCACCCACTTCCATGATATGGTCTCTGCATAATGCTCTGCAGTGTACCAGGGCTGGGGTGATTATCAACGTACCTTAGGAACGTTTGGCAAATGCAGTGGGAAAGAAAACTACTCACCAGTCTCCATTGTCAACCAACAATTTTGTCTAAAAACAAAATAAATTGCTCTCAGAATAGATTCCTTTCATTGAGAGTCCTTCTTATAGGCTGGTCTCTAATGAAAACTTAGTATTAATCTTAATTCTGCCAAGTCATTGGAAAAAATGGGAGCAATTTACCTGCACTGTTGTATTTGCATAGTATGCTGAAAATCGGTTTAAATTGTCATGTGGTGGATCCTTAAATAGGAGTTTATAAAACATTTTCAGGTTCATAGTAAGACACCCTGTGACAGCCTGTTAGTTTATCCCACTGAGACTTTGTCCTTCCCTTTGATCAGCTGCCTCCCCAAGGCCCAGGTGACCACTCAGATCCCTATCTTTGGTCATTTTGAGCGTTTTCATTTAGTGTTGGCTTGGGCAGGTAGGAGCTAAAATATTTGCTTTGCTTCCTGCTGTTCTCCACACTGGGGAATGTGGTGTAGACAGAGGGATGCCCCGGAAGCCCGAGGACCTGTACGTGCGGCGTCAGACAGCGAGGATGAGACTGTCCAAGTACGCGGCGTACAACACGTACCACCACTGTGAGCAGTGTCACCAGTACATGGGCTTCCACCCCCGCTGCCAGGTAGGCTGGCGCAGCCCTCCCTGGCTGCATTAATGGGCTCCCACCAGGTGTTGGACCTCGGCCCACATCCTCTGTCCCCGGGTCTTTCACGTTTTGTCCCAGCGTGGGACATGCAGGGCTCTGGAAGCCCTGTTTTCTGGTCTGCTACCGTCCTTGGTTCCCTTCCGCTGCCTGAAATCATTGCTGACACCAGAGAACCGTGTTTCTCCTGGGTTTGCAGGTTTATCGGCAACCAGGTTTCGTGACCGTGGAAGGCATCATTGTCTTTGAGTTCTGTTGGTTCCCAAAGTTAGCTAGGCGCTGTGGGCACTCCCTGAGTGCTGCTGGTGTCCCAGGCATGGGCCACAGAGATCAGAGAGGTGAATAAACTTTGTCCCCGTCCTTGAGGCTCAGTCAAGGAGGGAGAGGCATATGTAAGCACAACTTCAGACCATGTGAAGCAAGCATAAAGGGCATAGAAACTTCATCATAAGGGGAGGGCTCAGCATTCATTGAGCGCCCACTGCATGCACAGCAGTGTGCCTGAGGCACTTTTTATATGTCAATTCCTCCCAGCCTTTTGATGTGTAAGAAAATATTTATTTAGGATACACAGAAATGGATAAGGCTGCCGACTCAGGGCCCCAGCTGGTCACTCGAAGCCATGCCCGTAATCTATGCAAGATGCACTGGTTAGGATCTGGCCCATCTGATTTCTTATTTCACACTAAAACTTCATTATCCCCATTTTGTAAGTGGAATCCTATGTGAGAAGGGAGCAGAGAGGCTTTCGAAGTATCAGTAAGAACTTGCCAAGTGGATGAGGAGATGAAGGGAGGAGGAGCAACCTTTGCGTGTAGGGGGGCAGAATCTGGGGGGAAAGGGAAGTAGTCTGCATTGGGTGTCACTAGAGCCAAGGGTGGGCTGGGTAGACTCAGGCCAGGTGGCTGACAGAGAGGGCAGAGACCAGACCAAAAAGGCCCAGACTCTGAGGGGAGAAGTTTGGACTTCTGCAGTGAGAACCCTGAGCAGAACTAGACACAGGCAAAGCTGCATTTTTGAGTAGTGTCTGACAGCTGTAAGGAGGTGTAGGGAAGCCCTGAGAGGCTCAAGCAAGGGAAAGAGGAGCGAGGAGGGAGAAAGCAGGTGCCGATGGGAGCCAGTCAGACCCCTGGAGGAGGCAGGTAGCAGAGCTGATGTTCTGGGCCACTTCCCCCAGGGCCTCAGGCAAGAGCCCCGGCCTCCCTCTCTGTCCATTTTGCAGAGCGACACAGCAGCCAAAGGCCTTTCAAGTCTGCCTGGCCTTGAGCTTGGCTGCCAAGGAAGTAGCCCTGTCTTCCTTTAGTACTAACATTTAAATATGCAATCTAATGTTTTAAAGGATCAAAATAATCAGTAATTTCATTTGTTCCAGGTAAATTCTCCTAACTTGTTTTCTTAGAGACAAAGTTTTTCTTTCAAGGCAGAAAAAAATATATATGTGAAAACATTCTCCTGATTTTGAAATTTAGGGAATTGAAAAGTACCCAGGGTGTGAGTCATCCAGTTACCTTAGTCAGTGGTGACTCTGCATTGTGCCCTTGGCTGCATCAACAGAAGGCGGGAGGCAGCCTGTGTGCAGGGGGTGCTTAGGTTTGGGGGCCATCGCTGGAGAGCGGCACGCCTGGGAGGGGCAGGGGCATGGAACCAGCCAGCGAGGGGTGTGGGGACCAGGTGACTTCCTGCTGCCACATCCACACCTCTGTGCTCCTGCTCCTTCTGTTCCATGCCCTGGGCTCCCCTGACCTTTGCTTATTGCATTTTCCTTTGTTCCTTCCCCAAATCAAATCTTTCTCTGTCATCTCTGCTCCCAAAGGGCTTTGTGGCTCTAGAGCCACAGTGGGAGTTCAGGGCTGCTGTCTGCTGGTCAGCTTTCCCCCACCCTCAGACCCCAGGAGTATGTAGCATGTTCTGGGAGCAGTGGGCAGTGGGGAGGGCCTCTGGGAAGCTGCCTGTATGGGGTAAAGCTGAACCTGCACCCGAGGGCAGTGTGTGTATAGACCCAGAGGTAGAGTGGATAGTAAGTGGAGGCTGGAGGAAGTACCTAAGGAGTGAACCCAAGACCTCTGAATGTCAGTGTCCACTCCAGTAAATGGCCTGATGACAGTAGCACTTCCTGGGTTGTTCACACCATGTGAAGGGGACAGAGCAGTGGCTGGCACATGGTGTTATGGAAGTGTGCAAGCCTATGTGGGTTATCATCTTACAGATATGCTGCCGCACATGTAACTGTGACAGTAAAATACATTTATTAGAATTAAAGCATGAATGCTGTGGTTGGTAACCCATATCGGGGCTGGGTCAGATCCAGAGTCCAGAGGGCTTGGCAGCTGCGTGGCATGGCTGGGTGCTGCACCCTCAGGATTGTGGGTGGAGCAGGCACTGGCTGTGTGTGGCCTCGGGTATACAGCCCCGTGCCAGACCAGGGGGCCTGCACTTTGCACTGAAGCCACCATGTGGGTTTTTCGTGCTATGGGGCAGAGGCGGCCATGACCCTCATGGTGTCATGGCAGGATGGGCCTGGGATCTTCCGGGAAGCCAGCTGGACTCTGATGGCAAGCTCTGTCCTTCCCCTCGCACCGCAGCTCTTTGAGTCCACCCTGCACGCCTTTGCCTTCTCTTACTCCATGCTAGGAGAGGAGGTCCAGCTGCACTTCATCATCCCCAAGTCCAAGGAGCACCACTTTGTCTTCAGCCAGCCTGGAGGCCAGCTGGAGAGCATGCGACTGCCCCTCGTCACAGACAAGGTACTGGCTCAGAGCCCATTAGGGCAGATCTGAGAGGCTTCGAGGTCCCTGAACCTTGCTCAGCACTGGAGTTTGTAGCTGCCTGAGGAGTCAAGGGCACGTGGGACAGAGTGGAGACTCTGACGCAGTGGTACAACTTGGAGCAGGTGTGGTAGCACCGGGGCATTTGAGGTGCTCAGATTCAAGTTTGAGTCCTGTTCTACTATTTGCCTGTTGTGTTATTTGGACTCATCACTTAATATCTCTGGGCCTCAGTTTCCCCATCTGTAAAGTTAGGAAATATTAACTCTTGGAAAAGCATGTAGTGAAAATTATTTGGGCCAAGCTCAGTGGCTCATGCCTGTAATCCTAGCACTCTAGAAGGCCAAGGAGGCTGGATTGCTTGAGGTCAGGAATTCAAGACCAGCCTGAGCCAGAGCAAGACCCTGTCTCCAAAAATAGCCAGGCATTGTGGCAGGAGCCTATAGTCCCAGCTACTTGAGGGGCTGAGGCAAGAGGATCACTTGAGCCCAAGAGTTAGAAGTTGCTGTGAGCTGTGATGCCACGACACTCTACCAAGGGTAACAAAGTGAGACTCTGTCTCAAAAAAAAAAAAAATTATTTGGAATAACCAACGTAAGGAAGGCACTAATAGCACGCCTGGGAGACAACAGGTGCAGGGAGATGTTCCTCCCCTCCCTTAACTTTTATCGAGTGGTCTCTGTTGTGTAGCATTGTGAACAGTCTCGGGCAGATGGAACAGGACAGTGAGCCCCTCAGGGCCATCACAAAACCTCAGCTGTTAACTTAAGGGCAGACTTGTTTCGTTTGTCCTCTCCTTACCTCTTTTCCTGTATTATTTGGGAGAAAATCCCAGATGGCATGTATTTCATCTATAAAGGTATCTGTGGCTATATCTAGAAAATATGTTATCTTTATCTTTTGAAAAGATTATTCTTAATAATCTGCGGTCTCTGTGGCCACAATTCTTAGAGAGGTACTCCTTGTGGGCCAGTCCTAGCCTCAGAGTCCCAGAGTCCGCTGGCTGCTCTTGAATTAGCCCCAGTCAACACAGACCATGTGTAGAAGGCGGCCTGTCCTCCAGAGTGCTAGGCGCCTGTGCAGTTGAAGCTGGCCTCAGAGCCAGCAGTCTGTTACCTAAGCACTGAAAACATTTGTAAAGTACCAAATAGGCTTCTATTGTAAGGTGTCTCCCACCCTGGGGGCGGGGGTTGGGGATGTTGCCTCCACACTTTATTGATGTGGCTTAAGTGGGGATTTCTCCATCTCTTCACCCACTTTCTAGCCTTCCTATCAGAACTGGCCACGAGCACCAGCCACATGCACAGCTTTGTGGCAGGTGCTTTAAAATCTGGAGGGAGCAGAAACACTGGCCTGGCCAGATGAGTTTACTGTTTAGGAAGGAGATGAAGAAAACCTAGTTATTTACATAAATGACATGGCAACTTGTGTGTCTATCTAGGCTGCTTGGGAAAGCGATTGTGTGTGTGTGTGTGTGTGTGTGTGTGTGTGTGTATGTGTGTGTGAGATGTGTCCACAGGGTGGGCGGAATTGAAGCCACACAGGAGTAACAGGGGCTTTGAGCACACTGTTACATCCTAGTATGAGAGCGTGATGAACTTGGCTAACTGATACACGCCAGCTTCTGTTGCCTAACCACTTCCAAACAAGCAAACAAGCATTGATTTAGCTTTGGTTCTGTGGGCTAGCAGTTCAGGTTTGGTTCAGTTGGACAGACAGTTGGTTATTCTGGCTCAGCTGTGCTCACTCAGAGGTGTGTGGTTAGCTTGCAGGTCAGCCAGGACTGGCTGGTGGGAGCAGCCTCAGCAGGGGTGTCCAGGATGGCCCCTATCTCTGCTCCGTGGAGTGCCTCATCATCCAGGAGGCTAGCCACGCTGTCCCTGTGACGGTTCTCAGCGGGTGGAATGCATAAGCCTTTGAGGCTAGACTCAGAACTGTGCATTGTCGTTTACCCTGCACGTTACTGGCAGAAGCAAGTCACAAGGCTAACTCAGATTCTAGGAGTGAAGTTGTCTCCATTGTGTGCTGAAGGGGGCTACAAAGTCGCATTTCAAGGGCAGGGAATAACTGTGAACACATTTACAAACACCACCTCCTCGTGCCTGTGCTTTGCAGAGTCATGAATATATCAAAAGTCCGACGTTCACCCCAACAACCGGCCGTCACGAACATGGACTCTTCAATCTGTACCATGCGATGGATGGTGCCAGCCATTTGCACGTGCTGGTTGTCAAGGAGTACGAAATGGCGATTTACAAAAAATACTGGCCCAACCACATTATGCTGGTGCTGCCGAGCATCTTCAACAGCGCCGGAGTGGGTAGGTGTCTGCTAACGCTCCGCTCAGCACAGCGTCTGTGCAGGAAGAGAGAACATTCTACAGGTGAAAGAGTTAAATGTGTGACATCAAGCCTTTTGGTTTTGGACTTTTAAAGCGATTTTGATTCGTTTTACTTTCTTGTGCACATTCTTTTTTCTCGGTGTTCAGTTAACAATTTAATTCCTATTTGCAGTGGTTAGAAAAAAGGGGCACACAACTTGGAAAGCCGCCTTTTCCTCTCTAGTTTTCTCTCCCGAGTTGATGGCCGTGGTCAGTGGCAGGTGACACCTGTTAGGACAATTGGAGCAGCTTGTCTGGGGGCCCTGACTGGCGGGTCTCACTGGGCTCCCTGTGGCGGGGGTGGTCAGGCCTGACTCAGCTGGTTTTGCCTGTCACAGGCGCTGCCCACTTCCTCATCAAGGAGCTGTCCTACCATAATCTGGAGCTTGAGCGCAACCGGCAGGAGGAGCTGGGGATCAGGCCGCAGGACATCTGGCCCTTCATCGTGATCTCCGACGACTCCTGTGTGATGTGGAACGTGGTGGATGTCGGCTGTGCTGGGGAGAGAAGCAGGTGAGGTGGCCCCAGAGAGCTCCCCACCCTGCAGACAGTGACACATGAGCATGTCCCTCTTTGAGGACCAGGGGCCCCTCTCTCAGAGGATGCTGTGGGCAAGGACCAGAGCCTGGGTACAGCACAAGTGAAATCCATTCCAAGCCTGGCTTGCTTTTGATTTTAAAAAATTGTTCTTGAAAAAATTGTTCTTCAATTGTGCAGAAAATCCCATCCTGCATACTAAGCGTGATATATATGTACAAAAAGGGAAGTATAATACAGCCACAGACAGGTTCATAAATTGAGCACACTCATTTCACTAACCCCCATATCAGGAAAAGGTCATCCTTCTGCAGAAGCCCCTTTCTGCCACCTGCAGCCCCCACCCCGCCCACCAGCCTAACTGCTAACTCCTAGCTTGGGGTTTATCTGCTGTGTGATTTTAGGCAAACGGTGACATCCATTTGGGTTCGAGCCCCCTTGTTTCTGGAAGAGCTGTTAATGCCTGTGCTGGAAGTCTGTTGTGAGGCGTAACAGAATTATGGCCTGTACGTGTGTTCAGCACAGGGAGGAAGCAGGGTGTTTGGCCCCTGTGGATCTGTGCTGGGCTCTAGTCACACTGGGCCGTGTGTGCCTGTGGTGTAGTTACAAGGCCAGGGCCCCATCTGACCTGCGTGTCACCTCTGGGTCCCTCTCCCTTCTTTGCACAGAGAATTTACCTGGTCAGAGCGGAACGTCTCTTTGAAGTACATCATGCAGCACATCGAGGCATCCCCCAACATCACCCACTATGCCCTGATTGGCCTGCGTAAGTGGTCCAGCAAGACCAGGGGCAGCGAGGTGCGTGAGCCCTTCTCTCGCTGCCACGTACACGACTTCATCATCCTGAACGTGGACCTGACCCAGAACGTGCAGTACAATCAGAACCGGTGAGCACCACGCCTGGTGGGGAGGAAGTGGACCCCATGCACCGAGGTCCTGGGTGAGAGGCCACCTCAGGCTGGCCCTGGGCAGCTCCTTCCCCTCTGCCCTGAGGGCCACCCAGGCCAGAGCTTCCTCTGGCGGCTTCCAGCCCTCAGCGTTTAGTGCCCTGGAATTTTGCATGTTCACATGAGATCATTTAACTTTGTCAGTCCTCACAGACTGTGCTTTAGTGAGTGAGTTGTATGATGTGTTGATCTTGATCCATCGGATTTTAGTGGCTTTAGCACCTAAAGGACAGGATGAAGTGACTTCCATAGTGATTTCTCTAGAATAACTCGCACGCCCAGTGCTTGTTGCATGATGGGGTGTGCCAGGCAGTGGGCACATGGCTCAGGGTGACCTGCCGGGGAGAGTCGGCTTTGCAGCCAGGCTGACAGGTCTGCTGGGAACGTGAGTCCTGCCATTCACCAGCTTTGCAGTTTAGGCAGGTGACTCACCTCTGAGCCTCCTTTTCCTCAGATTTAAAACGTGGCTGGTATTTTTGGCCTGGGTGTATGGTGGTGTTTCTTTCTGACAGCTCAGAGTGGGCAGTGTTGGTGACGTCCTCGCACGGCGCTGGCAGTTGGCATGGGGCCATTATACAGCGGTCCTTGTGCATTTTAGGTGTTAGGTGCATGTGGCCTCTCTGGTAACAGGCCTGGCTGTCAGCCTCGTTTGTGCTTTGGTCTGCCTTGACATGTAGCTCTTCTAGACTAAGGTCTGGGGGCAGCATGGAGCCTACCCCTCGGTTCCCTAGGACGGGACCCACACTCCAGGTGTTGGGTGCAGGGACAGGCATGGTCTGTGTCCCCTCACACCTGTTCATCCTCTGTTCTGAGCAGGTTCACATGTGATGACGTGGACTTCAACCTGCGGGTGCACAGCGCCGGCCTCCTGCTCTGCAGGTTCAACCGTTTCAGCGTGATGAAGAAGCAGATGGCGGTGGGCGGGCACAGGTCCTTCCACATCACCTCCAAGGTGAGCAGCTTCCTGCTGGGCAGGCCTCTGCATCTGCCCCTGGGCTGCTGCGGCATGGAAACTGAGGCTGGGGGCCATGGGGAGGACCCGGCAACTCGTTCTCAGGAGTGGGGCAGGCTTGGCCACAAGGTAGCATGTGCAAGGGTACACCGAGACTGGGAATGAGACTCCCTCAGATTTCCCTTCCTCTGTCTGATTCTAACCCCACCCTGTAAGCTTCTGTTCAGTGCCAGACCGTCACCAAAGCTTCCTGTGCTGCCTTAGATTGAGGGCCACATACTTCTCTGGGACCTGGGACAGTGCCTGGGCAAGTAACTGAAGGGCTTTGCAGGCCGGCTCTGTGGCCATGCTGCCTGTCCACAGCCCAGCCAGGGGTGGGGACAGACATGATCCCTCTATGCCCATTCTAGTCAAACGGGGCTGGAGAATTTAAGATGAAAATCATAACAATACCAGAGAGCTGTGTGTCCTCCGGGGAACCATTCAGGCTAGAATATCTCTGCCTGGAGGTCTCCCCAGTCCTGTGGGTCCCTTTCTCTGTCACCTCTCTGTCTGCCTTGAATCCTGCCCTGATACTATCAGCCAGTTTCGATACCAGCTGTCTTTCCCAGCCTCTGTCCTTCCCGGGCTCTGCTGACTCCTAGTATAGTTTTCTGCCTTGGGCTGCGGCAGGGCTAGCTTCAGACACCAGCCCCACCCCCACCCCTAGAGGAAGGGATGGAGCCTTCTGTGCCAGGGGAAGCCCATCCTCACTTCTGTAGCGTAGTAGGGCCTTGCAATGAAAAGCCTGCACTTCCAGAGGAACTTGAAAATCGCAGTTAGGCCCCCCACCCACTAGCACCATTGAGAGTTTTAAGTCAAAATTGTGTTAGATTTGTAATTTGATTTGGGGGAAAAGCAAGACTGTCCTATAAGCTAGGAGAAGAACTCAGTGGAGAGGGCGCTGTCGAGAGTGAGGAGGAGAGTGGCCAGAGGAGCTGGGAAGCAGGCGGGCCTTGTCAGCCAGGGGAGAGTTCTAGACTTTTCTGTAGGAGTCATTGTAGGGTGTCCATCAGAGGATCTGATTATTTTTACTTCTGTATATTAAGTAGAGTCTCTGTGGCTGCACATGGAAAATGAGCCCATGATGGAGTGAGCACCCTTGGCCTGAGTGTCCACCTGGAGGAGGGCCAGTGGGGGTGGGCATCCATGTCCAGGTCCCCAGTAGCTGGCCCTCCCCGAGGTGGGTGTCACCAGGTGTGGGGAAGAGCTCCCAAAGTCCACGTGGTCTCCCGTTTGCAATAGACCAGACAGCTGGACTCCTGCAATTTCGGTTTAAAACTCTCAGTGGTGCTGGCGGGTGGGGGGCCTAACTCTGACGCATGGAATGAACAGTGTCTGTGATTCTTACTGAGCGCCTTGATGAGGTTTTACATGTCCAACTTTGGTAGAACCTCATTTTTCTCAGCAGAGGGTTTCATTCCTGGAGTAGGTGTTTCCCACTTACATCATTCCCCTGAGCAATGTGACCAATGCTGGGGCCACCACAAGCCCCTGGGTGCAGCCTGCAAGCCTTGGGAGTGCCCTCTCCCACACCAGTGACTGGGGGTGGCCTGACTCCCCTCGTCCCATGCAGGTGTCCGAGAACGCTGCCGCAGTTGTGCCGGCCCAGTACATCTGTGCCCCTGACAGCAAGCACACGTTCCTCGCGGCTCCCGCCCAGCTCCTGCTCGAGAAGTTCCTCCAGCACCACAGCCACCGCCTCTTCCCACTCTCCCTGAAGAACCACAGCCACCCTGTGCTGTCCGTTGACTGTTACCTTAATCTGGGGTCTCAGGTGATTTTTAGAGGGGGCTCTGTGGAAGGGATAAATCTGAGACTCCTGGGACAGATGGGCTAGAACCAGGGTTCTGAGTCCTAACTGGACAACCACTTTGTCACTATTGCTCACCACCACCACCCTTACAGCTGGTCACATCCAGGCTGAGAGAGCCGAAGTGGCCCAGATGTAAGAGGTTAGGAGCCAAACCCAATTCTGATGCCGAAATATTTCAATTCTCAAATGAGTTCATGAACAGATAAATCTGGATGAATCTTCTGGAACAGTGGTTCTCAACCTTCCTAATACTGTGACCCTTTAATACAGTTCCTTATGTTGTGGTGACCCCAACCATAAAATTATTTTTGTTGCTACTTCGTAACTGTAAGTTTGCTACTGTTATGAATCATAATGTAAAATATCTAATACGCAGGATGGTCATAGGCGACCCTTTCACAGGGGTCACCTAAGGGGTCACGACCCACAGGTTGAGAAGTGCTGTTCTGGAAACTTCTTTTCAGGAGATAAGATGAAAATATTACCTCTGGCCCCAAGATACTTTGAGCTTGACCAGGTAGTTAGAATTTGTTAGTTGCAAACCTATAGTGTGATGTTGAGGAGTCTGTAGAAAACGATGTTTCTCTTGGGCTCCTGCTTTTCAGATTTCTGTCTGCTATGTGAGCTCCAGGCCCCACTCTCTAAACATCAGCTGCTCGGACCTGATGTTCAGTGGCCTCCTGCTGTACCTCTGTGACTCCTTTGTGGGAGCTGGCTTTCTGAAAAAGTTTCATTTTCTGAAAGGTAATTTAGCGCACTTTCATCCTGGTCCCTGACTCAAATGGCTGTCAGCACCTGGGCCCTCTGAGGAGGTGACCCTGAGGCTAGTCCTGACTTGCCAGTGGATAGCTGAGGTTCGCTGGGGGAGAGCGACTGCCCCGACCACCAGGAAAGCTGGGGCTGGACACTCAGGGCTCCCCTTCCCTGGACCTGTTCAGGTAGAGACAAGACACATTCTCTTTTCTTTCAGGGGTATCACAGATATTTTCAACCCTGTGTTTCTTTTCATCCTAAATCCTTCACATCAGTGTCCTGGTCCCCTTAGATGCCACTTCCTCCTGGCAGAAGGGTCCATTTCCCTTGCCCAGGGAGGCACTGTGTACTCCTTTGCTTTTATTCTAATCTGTCCCCTTTCCACACTGGAATGGTTGAGAATGACAAGTCCTGGTTCTGCATGACTTTGCAAAAAAATGATTTCCAGTCTGTATTTCTATCCCTGATGGGCTCTAAGTGACCTTCACTTTCCTTGGCGATCCACTCTGATCCCTCCCACCCGCCCTGCAGAAGGTATTCAATGGTCACCAACAGTTAGGCCTTGAGAGATACTGACCGAGAGGGCGCTACATCTCTGCGTCAGGAAATGTTTCATCTAAAAGTTGGACGTGCAGGGAGGGAGGAGTTGCAGGAGACCTGGTCCATGTGTTGCTGGGTGCCAGGGGTGAGAGGAGGCAGAGTTCCCAGGGCTGGGCACAGGGGACAGTGGGAGTTGCCCCCACCTGAATGGATGGGCAGGCTTTGGCTGGGGGAAGAAGGCAGTGAACGTGGGTGGAGTACGCAGGGATGTGACCGAGGATTGGATCTGAGGATGCCTGGTTTGTGGTCAGACCACACCTCTGCCTTCCTGTTGTCTCTCCCGCGACACCCGCCATTTCCTGGCTGCACTGTCCATCTTGCTAAGATTGTATATTGTCCCAAAAGAAACAAGGGACTTTGCTCTTCCAAGCGGAGCCCTATCTTGTTACTGTCAATAGAATCCTGGTGCGGCTTCCATCTGAGTAAACTCAGCCCTTCCTTTCCACGTCTCTGCCTCACCCGTGCAGGCGCCACCCTGTGTGTGATCTGCCAGGACCGGAGCTCACTGCGCCAGACGGTCGTCCGCCTGGAGCTCGAGGACGAGTGGCAGTTCCGACTGCGTGATGAGTTTCAAACGGCCAATGCCAGGGAAGACCGGCCACTCTTTTTACTGACTGGACGACATATCTGAGGGGGACAGCAGCAGGTTTTCTGAAGAGTGGAGTGTGCAGCGCCCTCATCCTGAGTTGAGGTTAAAGGACCTTCTAGAACCACAGGGCATTGGACTGGAACAGACCTCAGACCCTGCCGGGCAGCCTCTCACGGGGCACTGAGGTCCAGAGGTCCTGGTCTCGGAAGTCAGGAGAAGGAGGAAGATGACTCTGAGGAGGGCGGGTTCAAGCCCAAACTCCCCAGTTCCGGGCCAGACATGGCCCTGGGCTGTCGTGAAGTCCATTTCATGAAGAACAAAGTTTTGCTTCCTATCATGTCACCCATGTGCTTCCATGGACAAACAAGACGTTTCTCTTAGTTCCAATGAATCTTGAATTATCTTATAGAGCTGCCAGTATTTCAGGCAGTAGATGGTAATTCAGCTAAGTAGGTTTCCCTATAACCTTCTACAAAGCAATATTCCAAAGGAACATTTTAACTGTAAAGGCTGGAGAGGGGAAAAAAAATAAGAAGCAGATCTTTGTAAGAAGAATTATTTAACTGCCTACAAGTTTTATCTTTTAGAAGCTAGCCCAAAGGCATCAAATTTAATAAAATAAAACAGATTGTTTTACTTCAGAGCAAATATGATTCTATTAAAATAGTATAGGGTAAATACCCTACCTCTTAGAAAGGGCAAAAATGAAAAGAAGCTTTCTTTAAAACTATGGAAGCTTAAGGAGGAAATGAGGCTTACAGAGGTTGACCTACAATTTGCCTTACAAAGGAAAGAGGACCACATTCCTTACTTGAAGCAAATGACAAACACACCAAAGTGATTTATAAAATGGTGAGAACTAGACTTCCGATGATAATTTATTGAAGCTTAGTTTCAGTTCCTTAAGTAGCTTGTTTTCTCTTACTAATGGTTGGTTCCTTCCGGGAGAATGTCACCTGAGTGGAGAGGAAGTGGGAACGGAAGAGAGGGACGCCAGGTACACGTCCCACAAACTCATCCCTTTGCAGCCTGGTGAGATAGTGTTTAGACCAGCTGGTTTAGAGGCCTCTTGGGGCCCAGGCATAGGGCCAGGCGCTTCAACAGTGATCGTCTTTCATCCTCTGCTTGTGTGATCAGGATTTTTCTCATTTAAAAGACAAGGTTGAGTTGCAAAGAGGGTGCCTCATCTGGTCACACAGCTGAAAGAACTAGAAACTTAGTTCAAACTCCTCGTTTCTGGCTCCACAGCCCAGGGCTTCACCCCTGCCCCCAATACCACTCTGCTTGTGAAGTGGCCCATAGCTTCAAAGAGAAGATAAAAGATAGAAAAATAATTACCCAGAATGTGTTCTTATACATCTATCTTAGACATATAGAAGCACTCTAATGGATAACAACCTGAGAATAAACTGTTTTAAAAGATAATACCCAAAGAGTTAGTGCCAATCTTGTTTTTCCCCCCAAAGAAAAAAAGTCCATAAAGGCTGAGATCAATGTTTATAAAATGATCACTTTGTATATGTCACTATTCCTATTTTGGAATAAAAACTGACCTTTTTAGTTTTGTCTTTTGTAAATAGCACCTTCCGTATCATTCTCCCCATTTTGTTAGTTAATTTAAACTCAGAAAAAAACCTTTGAACTAATACTCTTGTTTGTTCCAGTCTTATAAATAAAATGTGTGATGCATGTATTGGTTCTTTGGTGGGTCTTGATTGTGTGGTTCTGAGGGGAGGCAGTGTGGCCGGTGATCATCAGGTCTACGTGCTTAAAATCTCATGGTGCAACCAAGTGGAGTTTGGGGAAGGAAATCAGAATATCACCGTCAGCATGAGGCGTATTAACACACTGAGGAATTCCTGAAGGAGAAAAAGCCCGACAGAATTGGCTGTACCAAAGAACAGATATGGGGAAGCCAGTGCAAAGTATGCAGAGAAGACATCCACAACAAAGGACAGTTTGGGGGTGCTGAGCTCAGAGCGGCTGCGGAAGGAGACCGGGGGCACTTGTCCCAAAATGGGGAGGAAGTTTGGAGCCCCAAAGCTATTTGATTCTTGCACCCCTTCCCATCATACTCCCTGTATCCCACCCACCTGTGCCAAGCAGCTGGCCACAGCTCAAAGTAGAAGGGGGCCCTAGGGAGCCAGACCTCTGTGTAGACGAGCTTTTGGTGCCCCCATCTGCCCTGGGACGTTCTGTCCCTATAATCATTTGAGGTTGTTTATGGTTAATGTAAAAAGTAAGCAGGAGCTCCCTAGAACAGAAATAAACACACAACTAAGATCCAGAAAATATATAAGAACACAAAACAGTGAGAAAGGTGGTGACCTCGGTGAAGAGTTGATAAAGCAAACAGTCCTGTGAACGAAGGGTGGTCAAAGCAGAGACGTGAGATTATAATGTATCCAAACATTCAAGAAAGCAATTAGACATCTGGGAAAGTAACCTCAGTCTGCAGGTGAAATAGCCAGACAGGCTGGAGAGAATAGAGAGCTGGGAGGCACGGGAGGAGTCCGTAAGAGGCTGTGGACAGGAACGTGCATGGTCTGCGCTGACCTCTAACCCCCTTCACTGCTTGCCAGGTTCAGGACTCCAGGGACCTCTGTGGGCAGGTGCCCAGCTCGGGCCTGCCTATCTCCTCTTCTCGGAGAGCTCTTCCCTCCATGACCCTTGGATCACGACTCAGAGGTCACCTCCCCACTGAGGCCATCCCAGATTGGTAACTACTAAGGAGAATGCATTTTTGAGTTTTTAGTCTGCTCCAGGTGAAGGTCGGAATTTTGTTCACTGCTGTATCCCCTGAAACTTGAACTTGCCCAGCACATGTCAGCAGACAACAGACACTTACAAAGTGTCCACTGAGTGAATCTCCTGTAGCTTAGATGATCTCAACATTGTTGACTCACTGGGGCTGCAGTGATTGGCACGTTAGTGGAAAAGGAACATAAAAATATGAACTAAAGACATTTGGAGTAGTGCCAAAAGAAAAGAAACACAATGTCCAACATCTAAAACATTAAAGGGAAAACAGCAATGACAAAACCCATGAATCCAATGCAGGCAAAATGAGGTTGGGGAGGCAGAAAACAGCAGGGAATCTTGGTAAATAAGAAATAAAAGTAGATGGCAGGGCGCACACAAACACATCAATAGTCAAACATCAATGAATTAAATTTACCTAATATTAGATTGAGTTTCTCAGACTAGGATAAAAAACCTAATTAGAATAGAATTTAATTTTTTTTTTTTAAACAGTCTTATTATGTCGCCCTCGGTAGAGTGCTGTGCCGTCACAGCTCACAGCAACTTCAAACTCCTGGGCTTAAGGGATTCTCTTGCCTCAGCCTCTGAAGTAGCTGGGACTACAGGTGCCCACCACAATGCCCAGCTATTTTTTTGTTGTTGTTGCAGTTGTCGTTGTTGTCTAGCTGGCCCTGGCCGGGCTCGAACCCGTCAGCCTCAGGGCATGTGGCTGGCGCCGTAACAACTGTGCTATGGGCGCTGAGCCAGAATTTAATATTTTGAAAAGATAAATGAGCAAAGAGCAATTTTAAGTGAAAGTTACAAAATTATTCCCAAGGAGATGATAAGGAGCACAAAACTTTGTAGCCATGTTAACAGACTATAAAATATTTGAGGTAACAATTGTTAGAGGGCAGTGCCTGTGGCTCAAAGGAGTAGGGCACTGGCCCCATATACCGGAGGTGGCGGGGTCAAACCCGGCCTCTGGCCAAAAACTGCAAAGACAAAAAAATGTTAGAAATGTGATTAGAATGGGTAAATTCCACAATCATAAATGGATGCTGGTCCATCTCCCAGAAAAAAGAGACCAATGGAGATGAGATTTGACTGACACAGTAACGTGTTTGATATAAAGGAATTAATCTTCAAAGGTGAGATTCCAGAGATTCTATGTTACAAACTATTCCAGAAAATGTTCTGAACTAGGTAGTAGTGATGGTTATACAACATTATAAATATACTAAATGTTGATAAATGTAAAATTTTTGTGTATTTTATCACAATAAAATAAGGCTATTCCGGAGCATTGGAAAGTATAGGAATCTAAATTTCTGCAAGACCAGAAATAACACTAATCCCAAACCAGTTAAGAGTAATAAATACATTAAAATACTCTGGCTCTTTAAAATAACCTAGACTTAGTTTCTTCTATTTTTCCTTTTAAGGAATAGCTAATTTTCTTTTCTTACTATCTGTACAGTTTTTTTTTTTTTTTACTTGAATATTCAGATTTTTCTAAAGTTCTAAAATTGATACTCTGGGAAATTATTTCATAACAATTTTCTGGCATAAATTTGAACATTATATTTTTATATTATAATTTTAAAAATTGCTTTACTATCTTTGATTCTCTTTTTCATTTAGTATGTCTGTCTTCTCAATTTTTTTTTGTTCAGCCTTGCCAAAGACTTATTTTATGGAATTTTTCAAAGACTGAACCTCTGGTTATTAGTCTACTTTTCATGTTTGTTTTCAATTTCATTAATTTCTGTTTTCATCTTTACTTAATTCCTTCTGTTTTCCTTCCATATATTTTATGGTTCGATTAAATGCAGAAAACCCAAACACAAAATAGTAAATCAAACCAAGGTAAATATCAAAAAATGAAGTGACTTCATATGTCAGCAATAACCAACTGAAATAAAATTAATGGAAATAAAATTCCCAATCATCAAAGCAACTAAAGCTAGAAAATACTGTTATTAAATTTAACAAAAAAAATTGTAAGACCTGTGTGAAGACAGTTACAAAATTTCTGTGAAGGAAATGAAAAGATAAATACAGAGAAAACTATATCCCAATGGAAAGATTAAATATTCTAAGACTATCAATTCCTCCTCTGCCCCAACACTGCCCTAAATTAGCCTACAAAGCTAATCAAAATCCCACCTAGATGGTTTCTCAAAGCTGCCTGTTGAGATCAAGGTTCTGTGAATCCAGAGGTAAGACAAAAGAGTAAATACACAAAGACTTAAATGTCACCTGTTGTGTTGATAATACCGTCATGCAGGTATCACTATATTGGCAATAATGAGTTTTCAAATGCTGCATTAAGAATTTGATGTACCTCCCTGGTCACAGGCAACACAGGCCGTGTGGGGTATTGCCCCTACAAACTTTATAGCACGGAAGATCAGTAGGAGCAGAGAGAGGGCTAAGTTGCTGAGTTACACCTCCAGCTCCTGATATAGTCGGTTACTTCCTTGCCCATGGGGAAGGTTGAGTGAGCAGATAGAAACCAGAAGTGCTACATTGATAACGTTCTCTTCACGTGGGAGGAAATGTCAGGTGCTAGGAATAAATGTTCCTGGTTAATTTACCTCAGTGTTTTATTCTCTAACCCACTGGGCTTGGCCATTAGGCCTGTGGCCAGGCTGACGCCCTGGGATAAGGGTTGTGGGAAGGCCCATCTCTCCATTTTTCTGCAGCCTGGGCATTCTTACTGGAGGGGATTCATTCAGGTTCTCTGAGGCTGTACCAGTGCATTGATCATTCTTTGACGTTCCTCAGTTTTGGGATCCAGTGAGTTCCAGGAAACAAATACAATGGTTAAAACAAGGCAGTTGCTATTCTCTAAAGCATTTTCCCAGGCCAAAATTATGTTACTAGAATATACTATGTAATGTTGCCAAAAGCCATGGAGGACCCCCCCTGGTATCTGAGTGAAGGAGGTGGATGGGAAATCCTTTTTGGTTTTAGCCATGTCAGGAAGCCAGGCTGCTCGTGGTCTGAAATCTATGATGTCTAAACTTGAATTCGACAGGCCAATTCTTGCCTCAAGGTTAAGAATGTGCTCTGTCTCCCTTTCTAGGGTAAACTCCATGGTGCTTGCTCTCTGCGATCTCAAACTATGGCTTGGAGGCACTGCTGCCTTCTAGTGAAGTTGAGAAACCTAATTTCTTACTGGGAAACCCAATTGTTGGTCCTAGATATAATCTTATCACATGCCATCGTGAGCCTGAGCAATCCATTATTAAGGTTTAGAGTCACTTTTAATAAACAAATTTGTATTAAACCTCCTAGATCTAGCTTCAGAGTTTGCAGACAGTTTTGTTTAAGGAAAAGACCATGAACCAAGAGTGCATGCAGTGTGGCTTTCTTTTTTAGCCTCCTTGCTTAGGCAGGCCTCCCAGCTCACAGGGAATTAGCATTTTAATTAACAAAACCGTTGGAAAGGCCAGAACAAAATTTTAAAGGCCTCCATGTCTAGAGGAGAAACAAGAATTCTACAACTGCTTTTGTCATTCGCAGAATATACTGGCCCAGTTTTTCCTCTCTTTTCTAAAACTTTGGCAAGCACTTGTTTTGCTTGTTTGGGATTTCAGGCCAACCTAACTGCACTTCTTACTCTATCAAAGGGTCTTTCCCAGGGGTGGTGATCCAGCCCGCTAAGAAGGGGGAGTTTGGGTGGTGTTAGGGGGTGAACCATGTCCAGAAAAAAAAAATGTATGTTGAAATCCTAAGCTCCAGTACCACAGAATGGGAGCTTATTTATAAATGGAGTCCTTATGGATGTAATTAGCGACATTAAGATGAGGTTACTGAGAGAACCATTCTAAGCTGGGAGAAGCCAGGGACCCTCCCCTAGAGTCTTAGAGAGCAGGGCCCTGCCTACACCTTGATCTCAGATTTGTAGCTCCCAGATCGGTGAGAGAGTAAATTTCTGTAGTTTTAAGCTGCACAGTTTGAGTCCCTTTGTTATGGATAGGCAATGCCAGATTCATCGTTCAGAGTTCAGCCACAGCCTCCAAGGGTGCAGATACTGGTGAGCTCAGGGCTCAGAGACTGAGCTTTGGGGGGCCTCTCTCTTGATCTGGGTGAGTGAGCAGGCAGCGCACGTGCAGTCAAAGCAACCGAGCACACAAATATAAGGCTTCACATTTTAAAATGTAGAACTATAAAGATAATCTGTACTCAGGAGCCTAGAGCATGCCCTTTTAATAATGGCAGCTACTATTAAAATTTTTTTCCCAGAGGTGTATACCAAAAATGCAGTGATGATTATAGGTGTACTTACTTACTTCTTTCCTTTAAAAAATTTTTGAGATAATTATAGATTCACACACAATTGTAAGAAAGAATACAAAAAAGATTCTGTGTACCTTTATTAGCATTCTGATGTTGATAAGAGTGAGAGACAGTAGAATTCCATTGGAGCCCCCAGGCCACACATTGTAGCCACACCCCTCCCTCCTGGGCCTCCTCCCACAGCTGGGGGCCTGGCACTCACAAGTCTTGCACGTTTCTGGACTTTTGGGTCCTAGGTAGAACACTAAGCAGTTTGTCATATTCATGATATCATTTCATTCTTAAAACTTAGGGGTAGTTATCGTGATGTCTGCGTCACAGATGTGGAACTGGGGCCCAAGCGAGTGAAGGAAGTGCTGAAATCACCCCACTAATAAGTGGCAGAGGCAGTCTCCTGTCCTGGGACCGCAGCCAGGGGAGCTGAATTTCTGTCACTTACCTCAAGATTAAACAACCTAGGTTATATCAACTAATTAAGGGTACATGTTACTTCTTTCTCCAAATGTTTCTGAGTGTCTGCTGCCTTTCTGAGGATCACCACGCTCAATAGTGAGGTGACAGTGACAGCCCTGCACTGGGGTCACGTGTGCCTGCTCAGCAGACCCATTTTCATTTTCAAGCTCTTCATTCTGACCTTTCTCTGTGTCTGTATGATTTGCATGTAATATCATAATGTGATTTTGTCTTTCATTTTCTAGTTAATGGTATCACCGCAGTATGTTTATGTGGCTAAATAAGGTTTCCGTACCCTTTGTGTTTGTTAAGAGCAGCCTAACAGATAGGATTTGTTTGATCAAATGTATGACTTGCCCAGTTCCATAATGTTGATCCTTCAATCTGTTACCTTTTGCCATTAAGCTCTCGGGCAGCATGGTTTGAACACTGAGCTCCCAAGTCCTGGGCCTGGGTTCCCATCCTTGGGTTTCTAAGCAGTGGGATAAAAACCTTACTTACCTTCTCTTTGCTGTCATGACCCCATGTGTGAAAGCTGATGGTAACGACAGTATTTACAGTTGGGGGTTACTGTGAGGATTAGGCAGGGTTTGTCAGTGCCTTCTTGTAAATGCCCAGATGAAGAAGACTGCAGATAAACCTGAGAAACCCACAAACCCCTGTGCACCAGAGAACACTGCAGATAAACACGATAAACCCATAAACCTCTGTGCACTACGAGAGGCCTCTTCTTCTTTAGCATATTGCCTTAAAGTAAAATTCTAGAGGTTGAATTATAGGATCTAAGGTTTTGAGCATTTTATGGCTTTCCAGTTGGGTTATTCAGTTTCCTCTCTAAGGCAGGAGTACATGGATGTCACACAGTTACAGCAATGTTTGTTTTTATCTTGGCATATTTTGTTGACATATTGGCTATAAAATGTTGCATCATAGTTTGAAGTGTCAATCCTTTAGGAACTAAGGAGGCTGATCCTGTTTCCTCTTGTGCCTCTCTTGGCCCTTGGGGTCCTGGTGTTTTGTTTAATGGTTTGCAGGAAATGTTTGGATACTATGTAAAGTAGGGCATCTATCAGGCTCTTAAGCTGGTATTCATTAAGTTTGGTTCTATTGGGTGACCTGCAGCAGAGAGGGTGTGCTTCACTCCACGCAGCTCCTGTGAAGAACTTTTGCCCAGTTTGAGGTCCAGGATGATGATGACAATAATGACAGCTAGTATTTTTTGAGCATTTACTATGTGTCAGGCACCGTGGTCAAGAGGTTACATTCTTTCTTTCATTTAATCATTGTAAACTTATTTTTTTTTTTCCATTTTTATTTTCACTAAAATCAGTACTCAAAAAATAAAAATGCCAGTGATAAAATGCCACTAGCATACTGGCCCTTTCACCCACATTACTGTACTTTATTTCACTGTTAGGTCTAATTAAAATAGACAAGGCATTACAAATTACAAAACTAGTTCTTCCAGTTTATGTAAACTTTAAATTCCCACAAAGTAAGTGGCAGATCCAGTTTTCTGATGAGATCTGGAGGCGTCTTCAGGGCGTTTTCTGAATGCTGACTCTTGGTATTCTTATGTATTCTAAAATTATGTATTCTAAAATTAACATTTTAATAAAAAGTTTTATTTTTTTTTCTTCCTTTTTTATTATTTTTTTATTATAGATGAAAATATGAACCATAGATGTGGCCCAGCCCATCACCGTCCCTCCACCCAAACCTCCCCCCTCCCTTCCCCTTCCTTGGTCCTTTCCTCATAGTCTTGTGGTATAGTTGGGTTATAGCCTTCATGTGAAAGCTATAGTTTAGCTTCATAGTAGGGCTGAGTACATTGG